>CM046806.1:31686309-31688809 GCA_025617405.1 Perca schrenkii | reverse complement strand
ACTACACCTTAGATCAGTCACATCTGGTTCAAAGGACACCCCCAACTACACCTCAGATCAGTCACATCTGATTCAAACGACACCCCAACTACACCTCAGATCAGTCACATGTGATTCAAAGGACACCCCAAATACACCTCAGATCAGTCACATCTGGTTCAAATGACACCCCCAACTACACCTCAGATCAGTCACATCTGATTCAAAGGACACCCCAACTACACCTCAGATCAGTCACATCTGGTTCAAATGACACCCCAACTACACCTCAGATCAGTCACATCTGGTTCAAATGACACCTCAACTACACCTCAGATCAGTCACATCTGGTTCAAACGACACCCCAACTACACCTCAGATCAGTCACATGTGATTCAAAGGACACCCCAAATACACCTCAGATCAGTCACATCTGATTCAAAGGACACCCCGACTACACCTCAGATCAGTCACATCTGGTTCAAACGACACCCCAACTACACCTCAGATCAGCATAATAACATGCTGCCACTGCACTTGGCACTAAACCAACTTGTGTATTGTAAATATTAATTCAAGCACTCATAATGTACATTTAAAGACTAATGTGAGACCTATTAGCAGCAAGACTATCTTTAAATAGACCAGCTCTGTTAGGAGCTCTATTGTGGGACATTTCAAGCACTCTTGGGGGCCCTCTGGTAGCCTCGGGGCCCTAAACAGCCGCTTAGTTCACGTACAGTACAGGCCAAAAGTTTGGACACACCTTCTCATTCAATGTGTTTCTTTATTTTCATGACTATTTACATTGTAGATTCTCACTGAAGGCATCAAAACTATGAATGAACACATATGGAATTATGAACTTAACAAAAAAGTGTGAAATAACTGAAAACATGTCTTATATTTTAGATTCTTCAAAGTAGCCACCCTTTGCTTTTTTTGATAACTCTGCAAACCCTTGGTGTTCTCTCAATGAGCTTCATGAGGTAGTCACCTGAAATGGTTTTACCTTCACAGGTGTGCTTTGTCAGGGTTCATTAGTGGAATTATTTCCCTTATTAATAAAAAAGCAAAGGGTGACTACTTAATATAAAAATATAAGACACGTTTTCTAGTGCTGCCACCTCTTAGTTGATTAGTCGACTAATTGGTAGTTTTGGTCTTAGTCGACTAAGATTTCTTTAGTCGATTAGTCATTTTTTATGCTTATTCATGCTTAATTACTTATTTCCAAGAAACTCATGAGCACATTTATGGTAAACACAAGATTTAAAGTGGTGCTTTTGCAGGATTAATTGTGGAGAAACTCAGTTTTACAGATGGTTAATTAACTACATTTATATTGTGCTTTTCTAGTCTTAACCACCTCTCAAAGAGCACAGCTCTGTCGATTAAATCAACTAATCGATTAGTCGACTAAATCCTATAAGTGTTAGTCGACTAAAAATTTCTTTAGTCGAGGACAGCCCTAATGTTTTCAGTTATTTCACACTTTTTTGTTCAGTACATAATTCCATATGTGTTCATTCATAGTTTTGATGCCTTCAGTGAGAATCTACAATGTAAATAGTCATGAAAATAAAAAGGAAACACATTGAATGAGAAGGTGTGTCCAAACTTTTGGCCTGTACTGTATGTGTCGGGCCGGCTCTGCTCCCACACACTGGACCTTTAAGTCCATGTCGGTCTAAACGGGTTTCTTTGACCCTGTCTTGTGTCTTGCAGGAGATCTTGTTGGATTATTCCCTGTTGGTAGGTTCTCTCTCAAAAGGCCTCACTTTTATTTTTATTTTTTAGCTTCTTTCTCCCTTTTTTCTTTAAACCTGTTTTCTGTCACTGAAAAAAACGTAATTTATTTAAAACTTTTTAAAACACATTTTCCTGTTGTTTTCATGTCGTATTAACTCACCGTTTGTTTCTCTGTTGCAAAGTCTGTTCACGCATGTTTTGCTTTGCAGACTGACGGCTGACTCGATAACACACATACACACACACAGACACACACACACACACACATACATACATACACAAACACACACACACACACACTCACACACACACATACATACATACACAAACACACACACACACACACACACAGACATACAAAGACACACATTCGCAGAGAGAGACACACTCACACACACATATATATACGCAGAGACAGACATACACAGACACACACTCACACACAGACACACACTCACACACAGACATACAAACGCAGACACACACACGCAGAGAGAGACACACTCACACACACACATATATAAATATATATATATATATATATATATATATATACTATATATATACAGTATATATACACACACACACACACACACACATATACAGTACAAGCGAAAAGTTTGGACACACCTTCTCATTCAATGTGTTTTCTTTTTATTTTCATGACTATTTACATTGTAGATTCTCACTGAAGGCATCAAAACTATGAATGAACACATATGGAATTATGTACTTAACAAAAAAGTGTGAAATAACTGAAAACATGTCT
>CM046806.1:31673809-31681309 GCA_025617405.1 Perca schrenkii | reverse complement strand
TAACCATGACAACCGGTTTACTGTGAGGCAGCTCAGCGTGGCCAGTAGTAGATCTGGTTTATTATGGCACCAAAGAGAGCCAGTCAGCCGTGTTTAAGGGCAGCGTTTCCTCTACAACACGTGTCAAACTCAAGACCCGCGGGCCAAATCTGGCCCCTTGCAGATTATGATCCGGCCCTCATATCAATTTAGGGTCACAATACATTTTAGCCCACCTAGTTTTTGTCACTTTTTCCGACGTTTTTGTCACTTTTTCCGACGTTTTTGACACTTTTTTCTGAAGTTTTTGCCACTTTTTCCGACGTTTTTGCCACTTTTTCTGACGTTTTTGTCACTTTTTTCCAACGTTTTTGTCACTTTTTTCTGAAGTTTTTGCCACGTTTTCCAAAGTTTTTGTCACTTTTTCTGAAGTTTTTGCCACTTTTTCCGACTTTTTTGTCACTTTTTCCAAAGTTGTTGTCACTTTTTCCGACACTTTTGCCACTTTTTCCAAAGTTTTTGGGCGCTTCTTTTCTATGATGGCTGAGGAACTTTTTCCTGACTTCTTCAGGACTTTAAGTCGACCAAACTGTAAGCGAGAAGGCTATATGACACATCCAATAATACAGTCAATTATATTTTACTTTTTCGATTAAGTAAAAGCCTTTCAATAAACTAAACATGTCTGGCCCTTGATGTGACTCTTATTTTCCAGTGTGGCCCTCTGGGAAGTTGAGTTTGACACCCCTGCTCTACAACATACCGCCAGACCAACTTCTTCAACTCTCCCCACTTACTTAGTTGTTTGGGTGGTGGGGGGCCTCCTGCTCTCTGCTCCCCCCCACCTGCTGGGACTTGCTCTGTAGGTTTGACTGCAGCGCTGCGACTCCAAATGGTTCTTCAGATGTGACGTAGTCGCCACCAGCACAGAGTGAACAACCAACCTTAATACTGCTGTCTCTAGCTGACCCAAACTCTAAATAGTGACTGTGTTTCCATCTCTCTCCTCCCTCCGTTGTTGTTTACGTTTGTGTCGCTGCGTGGTAACGTGAACTGTCCTCATGCTGAAAATGTGACTTGTCCCATACGTGACTTCACTCCCCGAGACGCAAGAAGAGATCAAAAATATATATTTTTACTAAGAAAAATGACAAATAGTAACGCACAGTTTGTGTCCAAGTGGATAAGTAACTTTAATCTGATTACTGGTTTGGAAATAGTAACGCGTTAGATTACTCGTTACTGAAAAAAAGTGCTCAGATTAGAGTAACGAGTTACTAGTAACGCTGTTACGTGGCATCACTGGCCGGGAACAACTAGCGCTGCACAATATACCCTTATTTTATTGCCTTCGCAATATCAACTGGCGCCATAAACACATTAGGACTGTGCAATTAATCAAAATTTAATCATGATTATGATTTCGGCTCCCAACGATCACAAAAACAGAATAATCGAGAAAAACGATTATTTAGCTCATTACGTTTTGCAAGTAAACTCTTTTTTTCTCTCGTGTTCTGAATGAAAAAATAAAGTTTAAATAGGAAAAGTATTGAGGTAAATTTCACAGATGTACAGTACATGCCAAAAGTTTGGACACACCTTCTCATTCAATGTGTTTCCTTTTTATATTCATGACTATTTACATTGTAGATTCTCACTGAAGGCATCAAAACTATGAATGAACACATATGGAATTATGTACTTAACAAAAAAGTGTGAAATAACTGAAAACATGTCTTATATTTTAGATTCTTCAAAGTAGTCACCCTTTGCTTTTTTATTAATAAGGGAAATAATTTCACTAATGAACCCTGACAAAGCACACCTGTGAAGGTAAAACCATTTCAGGTGACTACCTCATGAAGCTCATTGAGAGAACACCAAGGGTTTGCAGAGTTATCAAAAAAAGCAAAGGGTGGCTACTTTGAAGAATCTAAAATATAAGACATGTTTTCAGTTATTTCACACTTTTTTGTTAAGCACATAATTCCATATGTGTTCATTCATAGTTTTGATGCCTTCAGTGAGAATCTACAATGTAATAAAATAATGAGAAGGTGTGTCCAAACTTTTGGCCTTTTTTTTTACTGTTTTGATTTACTTAACTTTTTCCACAGTTTTTTAAGTTCAATAATTTCTCCCGATTCGATTATGTGCTATAGAAATAAACGTTCCTTACTTACTTCCTCTCCCTTTCAGACTGCCTGTCTCCGGTGGAGGCGCGGCAGGAGGAGGAGGAGGCCCGAGAGGACGACTCCTCGGCCTTCAGGGCCGGCTCGGAGGCCGGCGGCCCGTTCACGGCACTGCGCTGGGCCACGCGGCGCTTCGCCGTGCAGAGCGTGTGCCGCATCATCGCTCAGTGTGACAACGCCGACCAGGCACACTTCAACATGGAGCTGGCTCAGGAGAGACGCCTGCACGAGTCCACCGGTAGGATGGGTGGGTGGATAGAAAGATAGATAGGTAGGTAGGTAGGTAGATAGATGGCTAGATGGATAGATGGATAGATAGGTAGGTAGGTAGGTAGATAGATAGATAGATAGATAGATAGATAGATAGTCAGATAGGTAGATAGGTAGGTAGGTAGGTAGATAGATAGGTAGGTAGATAGATAGATAGATAGGTAGATAGGTAGGTAGGTAGGTAGATAGATAGGTAGGTAGATAGATAGGTAGGTAGGTAGGTAGGTAGATAGATAGATAGATAGATAGGTAGATAGGTAGATAGGTAGGTAGATAGATAGGTAGGTAGATAGATAGGTAGGTAGGTAGGTAGATAGATAGATAGATAGATAGATAGATAGGTAGGTAGATAGATAGATAGATAGATAGATAGGTAGATAGATAGATAGATAGATAGATAGATAGATGGATAGGTAGGTAGGTAGATAGATAGGTAGGTAGGTAGGTAGATAGATAGGTAGGTAGGTAGATAGATAGGTAGGTAGGTAGGTAGATAGATAGATAGATAGATAGATAGATAGATAGATAGATAGATAGATAGATAGATGGATGGCTAGGTAGGTAGGTAGATAGGTAGGTAGGTAGATAGGTAGGTAGGTAGATAGGTAGGTAGATAGGTAGGTAGGTAGGTAGGTAGGTAGATAGATAGATAGATAGATAGATGGATGGATGGGTAGGTAGGTAGGTAGGTAGGTAGGTAAATAGATAGGTAGGTAGGTAGGTAGATAGATAGATAGATAGATAGATAGATAGATAGATAGATAGATAGATAATCATGGCGCTACCCTGCCGGCATAGGGCCTGGATCAGTTTATGTTTGTGGACTCTTTCTGACCTTCGTGACCCCTCCTCTCTCTCTCTCTCTCTCTCTCTCTCCCTCCACAGACTTCCTGGTGCTCCATCTTGGTGACCTGGTGCGCATGGCGTTCATGGCGGCGACGGACCACAGCGACCAGCTGAGGCTGGCAGGTCTCCAGACGCTGCTGGAGATCATCAGACGCTTCTCGGCCATCCCCGAACCCGAGTTCCCGGGGCACGTCATCCTGGAGCAGTACCAGGCCAACGTACGGACCGCACACTCTGACAATACTGTGTTCTGATTGGCTGAAGGAATTTGTTATCATATACATTAATAGCTTTTATTCTTTCCATGGCTGGAAGTCTACATGTTTTAACTGCAGCCAGTGATTATTTTCACTATTGTTTAATCTTTTGATACTTTTTTTTAATGATTAATTCATTATTTGGCCTATAATCTTTCAAGGTCCCATGAAATGGTGCTCTTTGGATGCTTTTATATAGACCTTAGTGGTCCCCCTAATACTGTATCTGAAGTCTCTTTTATATAGACCTTAGTGGTCCTCTAATACTGTATCTGAAGTCTCTTTTATATAGGCCTTAGTGGTCCCCTAATACTGTATCTGAAGTCTCTTTTATATAGACCTTAGTGGTCCCCTAATACTGTATCTGAAGTCTCTTTTATATAGACCTTAGTGGTCCCTCTAATACTGTATCTGAAGTCTCTTTTATATAGACCTTAGTGGTCCCCTAATACTGTATCTGAAGTCTCTTTTATATAGACCTTAGTGGTCCCCTAATACTGTATCTGAAGTCTCTTTTATATAGACCTTAGTGGTCCCCTAATACTGTATCTGAAGTCTCTTTTATATAGACCTTAGTGGTCCTCTAATACTGTATCTGAAGTCTCTTTTATATAGACCTTAGTGGTCCTCTAATACTGTATCTGAAGTCTCTTTTATATAGACCTTAGTGGTCCCCTAATACTGTATCTGAAGTCTCTTTTATATAGACCTTAGTGGTCCTCTAATACTGTATCTGAAGTCTCTTTTATATAGACCTTAGTGGTCCCCTAATACTGTATCTGAAGTCTCTTTTATATAGACCTTAGTGGTCCCCTAATACTGTATCTGAAGTCTCTTTTATATAGACCTTAGTGGTCCCCTAATACTGTATCTGAAGTCTCTTTTATATAGGCCTTAGTGGTCCCCTAATACTGTATCTGAAGTCTCTTTTATATAGACCTTAGTGGTCCCCTAATACTGTATCTGAAGTCTCTTTTATATAGACCTTAGTGGTCCCTCTAATACTGTATCTGAAGTCTCTTTTATATAGACCTTAGTGGTCCCCTAATACTGTATCTGAAGTCTATTTATATAGACCTTAGTGGTCCTCTAATACTGTATCTGAAGTCTCTTTTATATAGACCTTAGTGGTCCCCTAATACTGTATCTGAAGTCTCTTTTATATAGACCTTAGTGGTCCTCTAATACTGTATCTGAAGTCTCTTGACCAACTGTCACTTTGCTCGTTTGAAAGCCATGATGTCTCTCTCTCTCATTGGGGGGGGGGATTCTCTGGGTGGACAAAGCAGAGAAAGGGAGGTAACCTTGCTCCTTATGACCTCATAAGTAGAAGATTCCTGATTGGCCCATCTGAGCTTTCATTTTCTCAAAGGCAGAGCAGGATACCCAGGGCTCGGTTTACACCTATCACCATTTCTAGCCACTGGGGGGACCATAAGCAGGCTGGGGGAACTCATATTAGTGTTAAAAAAAACATAAAGTGAAATTTTTATGCCATGGGACCTTTAAATAATTGTGCAAAACGCATGGTATAATCTCAACAATGTCGTCTTTAAATGTCTTGTTTTTTCCCTCCCGAAGTCTAAATCCCAAAGATCTTCAGTTTCCTGAGACATAAAGCAGAGATATTCTCATTGGAGCAGCTGGAATAAGAGAACGTTTAGCGTTAGTAGAGGTTCCGTATCTGCTTTTACTTTTCGAAATGGATGATCCCCATGGAGGGAGAACCTGAATTTGTAAAGTTGGGACGATTGTTTTATTCTCAACGATATGACAAGTGTTGCCACTCCCATATGTTGCACATTTCCCCGAAAATCATACTGCGCGACCGTAAATATGCAGGCAAACGCGGTTGCCTACTATATTAGTCGAGCCAATAGCGCGGCAAGATACTGATTTAGAATTATTTTTAACCAATCAGATGTAGCGTATTTAGACGGGGTATTATACTGACGATTCAGCGTCAGACACGTTTATACACAAGCAGCAGCGCATTTACCATCGCCATGGACATTCTTTGAGTGATTGACTGTAAGTATTCATTTAATTATAATATGATATCTATGTAAAACGTTTGTTTTGTACACAGCGTTGTTCAAACGTATGTAAGCGTCTCGTTAGTGTCGTTTTAAGTAAGGTAGTTTCAGCTAGCTAGCTAGCTAGCTAAGTAGCAGTATCTAGCATCATGCACTGTACCTAACGTTAGCACCTTCGACTCTCATCTAACGTTATTTAACGTAAGCTGAGGTGCATTAAAATTTGGCAAACAGTGGCCAACGTTCATGGCGAACATGATTTCTCTGAACACTTAAATTTGAACGATTTGGTGTAAACATTTAGTTGTAATGGTAACACTTCATCCAACTCACATAGGCTACAGCTCCACTGTATGTTCACGGATAATTACCTCCGACTTTTTGCAAACGTTCGCCAAAAACTCAAGGAAAACATGAACCTGTTGATGTTGAAGACATATTTAATTATCAGATACATCTGATGTAACGTTTAAGAGTCAGTAAGCAGCCAATATTCTAACCAGAGAGCTAAGAGCTCAAATAAACTTCAATCAACCAAACAAGTTAGAACTGCATGTAATAGAAAGATTATACGTTTGACTATCAAAGAACATAGGCTATCAGGCTATCAAAACAGAGCAGAGTTATAATCTCCTCAATGACTGTTTTGCAGAAGTGCTTGTATCCATTTTCATATATGTTCGTTTCTGTTCTCTCAATTTTGTGTGTGGTCAGGTACCGGGTATAATCTCGATAGCAGGTGAAGTGATACCGTGCTTCACTAGCCACCAAGTCCCTGTCTTGGATATGGAGAAGGAGAGACTCATCCCTTCTGCCTTGAGCAGCGAGAAGCAATTTCCCGGCATGGAGTGTTTCACACTGTGTTAGTTTTTCTTTTATCCTTTTTCTGCTGTGTGTCTGAACCTTGTACTTCTCAGGTTTGCTAATAATGCATTGTACTGGAAGCAGGCACGCTTGGATGTGTAGAGGTCACTGGTGTAAGACCTCAGAGCCCGTGTTTTCACTGGAGTTGCCTGACCATTAGGGCTGCAACTAACGATTATTTTAATAATCGATTAATCTGTCGATTATTTTTTCGATTAATCGATGACTCTGATTTAAAAAAAAAAAAGCATTAATTTACATCAACTCAATACATACATACTTGTTTTAGTTCATAGTTGTGTAAAGGTAAGTAACCCAAATAACAGATACACACAGACTGACACACACACACACACACACACACACACACACACACACACACACACACACACACACACACACACACACACTTATTCATTAAATTATTACCATCATTGTAGTAAGTGCAAGTTAAGTTCATTTATACACCACACACTAATATATTTGTCAACAATAACTGATATGGGACAAGCACATAATATATACATGACAACAGATTGAAAAATGAATGGGCCAAAAAAGGCGAGTGAATAAAACTGTGTCTTTAGTCTTAGAAAACTATACCACCCCTGCTTTATTACTGTTATTAACGAGCTAACGCTAGCTTGTCATGCTAGTCAGCTGGATAACGAGTAAACGGCAGCACCAGAAGAGCTACTGGAGGGACGGTACGTTCCTCACTTCAGAACGGAACAGTAGTAGGATAGTGTAGTGTCTTTACCCTGCTGTTGTTGTTCTGTTGAACAGAAGTAGGATAGTGTAGTGTCTTTACCCTGCTGTTGTTGTTCTGTTGAACAGAAGTAGGATAGTGTAGTGACTTTACCCTGCTGTTGTTCTGTTGAACAGAAGTAGAATAGTGTAGAGACTTTACCCTGCTGTTGTTCTGTTGAACAGAAGTAGGATAGTGTAGTGACTTTACCCTGCTGTTGTTGTTCTGTTGAACAGAAGTAGGATAGTGTAGTGACTTTACCCTGCTGTTGTTGTTCTGTTGAACAGAAGTAGGATAGTGTAGTG
>CM046806.1:31660818-31665818 GCA_025617405.1 Perca schrenkii | reverse complement strand
TTCAGTGAGAATCTACAATGTAAATAGTTATGAAAATAAAGAAAAACATTGAATGAGAAGGTGTGTCCAAACTTTTGGCTATACAGGGCACTGCCAGGATTAAATTTAAGACCTCTTGAAGACCACTAAGGATGAAATTTAATGCCAACTTTACGGTCATGTAATCATCCCTGAAAAATAGTTAGTTATGACGTTACGGTATTTATTTAATCCTACAAAAAGATAAGACAAAATGTAAGACCTTTGTTTAAGGAATTCAATACTCTTAAGGCCTTGCAAATTACGACATTTTTGTCGTCTTTTTCAAGGATTTTTTGGTGCTTTTTCCAACATTTTTGAAAAAATGTGCAATGATTTTGCCGTTTTTTCTTTTTAAATCCATGCAGACATGTCCCGGGACATCCCAACATAGTTGGAGATCTCAACCCCCCCTCCCTATGTTTGTGTATGTAACGTTGTTTGTAATATTAAACTTTAAGACTCCGCTTGTACCCTAAAGAGACAAATTTAAATAATAAGATGGATCGTTTGCTCACCTCGGCCCAGGCCTTCAGGACGGCCAGTGTTTCCATGGTAGCGGTGGCCTCGTTGTACAGCTGGCTGCACGTGTCCCTCCCCGCCTGGACTTTAGCCAATGAGGAGACCAGGAGCTGATGGACTCGCCGCAGGTCACGCAGGTCGCTGACCACACCGCTGGCAATCCAGGCGCTGCACACCTGCAGAGAGAGGGCCGGGCTAAAGGGTCATTTCGTTGTTGTTGTTTTTTTTACCTGGACCCTATTTTATTTGCTCATGCATTGGTATCTAAGTGACAAAAATCTTTAAAATTAGTCCAGTAGATACAAACCGGGCTGCAGCGTAAGCCAGAAACAACTCAGAGCTTGCTGTCACTCTATGTAAATAATCTGGACTTTTAGCGTGTATAGAGTCAGCATATCTCCACCAGACTCCATGTAAATAATCAGGACTTTTAGCGTGTATAGAGCCAGCATATCTCCACCAGACTCCATGTAAATAATCAGGACTTTTAGCGTGTATAGAGCCAGCATATCTCCACCAGACTCCATGTAAATAATCAGGACTTTTAGCGTGTACAGAGCCAGCATATCTCCACCAGACTCCATGTAAATAATCAGGACTTTTAGCGTGTATAGAGCCAGCATATCTCCACCAGACTCCATGTAAATAATCAGGACTTTTAGCGTGTATAGAGCCAGCATATCTCCACATGAATTAAGGGTTTATTTCAACCAAACCAGAGTGGTGATTGTTGGAACAGTGGAAAGATGAACCAAGGCGGCTTTTGGTAGTTTTATTTAGTTTCTGTCCACTTTGAATTAAGTGTGTTTTACGATGATAAAAGTCCTGATTATTTACATGGAGTCTGGTGGAGTTTGGTGATGGTGATTTCGGGGCTGTTTCATGTTAAACTAAAAGGATCTTATTCTTTAACTAAAAGGTCTATCTCTGTAGGGATCCATCCCATAATGTTGTCAGACACTAATCTGAGTCTGTCAGCGGCAGAAACAGAACTTTTAGTAGACTAACTGCTGCTGAACATCCTGTCACTCAACTTCAGTATCTAACAGCTGAACTGAGCATTCACACTGATTAAGATGATTATTGATGATTAATCACCTGGCAGGCTTTGGCGGTGACGTCAGGAGGAGCATCAGCAGCGAAGGCCGGTCTGAGAGCAGCTCCCACCTGCACACACAGGAAAGAAAATACATGATGAACATTAGTCAGTTTATTAATTAAGCACTATAGGCGGTGGGCCGAGGAGAGATTTCGTGTTTTCAGACGATCTGCGGTGATGGATAACCCAGTTTTTTATATGTAACCGCTACGCTTTTCAACAAAGCAAATAAAAATTGTTGCCACTCACATACTTTGTCTATAACTATAATATCGGTAACTTCCTCCAGGTTATTTTCCCGGCGAATGAAGCAGGCAGCTACGTCTGTGGTCCGACATTCATGACGTATTTGCTGCCTTCATCCAATAGCGTGCGTAGGAAAGTGTCGGTGTTGGTGACGCGTTTGTCAACAACTGGCTGTTACCATAGAAACGTTTAGCGTACCCGTAAAACTGTGAACGGGTAGACTCAGTAGACTGAGCGTCTGCCATTGAAGTCTCTGATAGTTTATGTACACGATCTTGTACCTTTTCCTCTTTTTTTTGCCGTTTTCAAAATGTTTTTTTTGAACCGAGTGAGTTATGCTCACTATTCATCTTGTATCTGGTTGGCTCGGTTCCAGACTTAACTCTTCAAATTAAATTTGCTGCCGCTAGGGTGCGTCTAGATTTCTAGGCAAATGAAACAACTGAATGGGGAAAAATACTTCCTGAACCAGAGCCGATAAAAAGTGGGCGGTCACCGTTGAGCTCTATATACTGGAAAGAAATGGCAAAACATGAAGTGCAACGAACAATGAAGTGCTGCATGCATATATTTGAGAGAAGTGGACCCACCATTCCCTTCACAGACATAAGTTGGGAGAAATTCATCAAATCAGTGTTTCTGTGGAAAGACCTCGAGTGTAGAGAAAGTATTATAGCAGAAGAGGCAATACAGGCATACCAGTTACAAAGCCAGGAACTTACAAACCAGTTAGTCAAACCAGCTAACACTGGCTACCACAGGGAGTGGTACAGCCATTTCACAAATATCACCAAGATAAAACGAGCACAGAGGAGAAGAGAGAAGGCAGTATTAGTTGAAGAAACTGCAAAGGAAGGTTTGTATTATTATATTGTATAGACAGGTGGTGCAGTATAAACAGTATAAGACATACAGTGCAGTGATAGTTTTTTATTGATCCCCCAAAAAAAATTAGTGTTGCAGCAGCAAAATATCAGATACACAGCACACATACAGAATATACATTAAATAATAGGATACAATATACATGACATAATATAATACAAGTTGGGAATAAAAAAAAATTACAACTGTTTCACTAGTATTGATAAAGATGTGTAGACAGTAGTATACAGTTAGGAAAGTAGTATGTTTACAGTAATATAAATTACATATAAATGTGTGAAGTATATTAGCAGTAGCCTTATAAGAATAAATATGGATAAGCAATATGAACAATGTATGAACAACATGTACAGATATGTGCAATGTAGTAGCAGTAACATAAGAATAGTACAAATATAGATATATGCAGTGTATAAACAGTAATATAATAAAAACACCGTGCCAAAATGTACCCTTACAATTATAGCAAAATGGTCTATTACCCATGTTAAGGGAACAGGTGGAACAATATATGGAGCATGAGGTTTCCCCTGCTGAAAGTTAAACCATTTTTCTTTAATCAGTGATGTGAGAGAAGGGTGAGAGAAGGGTGCAGAATCTAAATCTATTGTTTTGCACTTTTCCTAGTGGTAGAGGCAGAGGATGGTCAGTAGGGCTGCAACAACGAATCGATAAAAATCGATAAAATTCGATTACTAAAAAAGTTGGCAACGAATTTCATTATCGATTCGTTGTGTCGCGCAACTATTACGCCACTCAGTAGCGGAGATTAAAGAAAAAAACATACAGAACAGCATCAGGGTAAAGTCACTACACTATCCTACTTCTGTTCAACAGAACAACAGCAGGGTAAAGTCTCTACACTATCCTACTTCTGTTCAACAGAACAACAACAGCAGGGTAAAGTCACTACACTATCCTACTTCTGTTCAACAGAACAACAACAGCAGGGTAAAGTCTCTACACTATCCTACTTCTGTTCAACAGAACAACAACAGCAGGGTAAAGTCACTACACTATCCTACTTCTGTTCAACAGAACAACAACAGCAGGGTAAAGTCACTACACTATCCTACTTCTGTTCAACAGAACAACAACAGCAGGGTAAAGTCTCTACACTATCCTACTTCTGTTCAACAGAACAACAACAGCAGGGTAAAGTCTCTACACTATCCTACTTCTGTTCAACAGAACAACAACAGCAGGGTAAAGTCACTACACTATCCTACTTCTGTTCAACAGAACAACAACAGCAGGGTAAAGTCACTACACTATCCTACTTCTGTTCAACAGAACAACAACAGCAGGGTAAAGTCTCTACACTATCCTACTTCTGTTCAACAGAACAACAACAGCAGGGTAAAGTCTCTACACTATCCTACTTCTGTTCAACAGAACAACAACAGCAGGGTAAAGTCACTACACTATCCTACTTCTGTTCAACAGAACAACAACAGCAGGGTAAAGTCACTACACTATCCTACTTCTGTTCAACAGAACAACAACAGCAGGGTAAAGTCACTACACTATCCTACTTCTGTTCAACAGAACAACAACAGCAGGGTAAAGTCTCTACACTATCCTACTTCTGTTCAACAGAACAACAACAGCAGGGTAAAGTCACTACACTATCCTACTTCTGTTCAACAGAACAACAACAGCAGGGTAAAGTCTCTACACTATCCTACTTCTGTTCAACAGAACAACAACAGCAGGGTAAAGTCACTACACTATCCTACTACTGTTCAACAGAACAACAACAGCAGGGTAAAGTCACTACACTATCCTACTTCTGTTCAACAGAACAACAACAGCAGGGTAAAGTCTCTACACTATCCTACTTCTGTTCAACAGAACAACAACAGCAGGGTAAAGTCACTACACTATCCTACTTCTGTTCAACAGAACAACAACAGCAGGGTAAAGTCACTACACTATCCTACTTCTGTTCAACAGAACAACAACAGCAGGGTAAAGACACTACACTATCCTACTTCTGTTCAACAGAACAACAACAGCAGGGTAAAGTCTCTACACTATCCTACTTCTGTTCAACAGAACAACAACAGCAGGGTAAAGTCTCTACACTATCCTACTTCTGTTCAACAGAACAACAACAGCAGGGTAAAGTCACTACACTATCCTACTTCTGTTCAACAGAACAACAACAGCAGGGTAAAGTCACTACACTATCCTACTTCTGTTCAACAGAACAACAACAGCAGGGTAA
>CM046806.1:31655818-31658318 GCA_025617405.1 Perca schrenkii | reverse complement strand
GCACTTCTGCAAAACAGTCATTGAGGAGATTATAACTCTGCTCTGTTTTGATAGCCTGATAGCCTATGTTCTTTGACAGTTAAACTTATAATCTTTCAATTACATGCAGTTCTAACTTGTTTGGTTGATTGAAGTTTATTTGAGCTCTTAGCTCTCTGGTTAGAATATTGGCTGCTTACTGACTCTTAAACGTTACATCAGATGTATCTGATAATTAAATATGTCTTCAACATCAACAGGTTCATGTTTTCCTTGAGTTTTTGGCGAACGTTTGCAAAAAAGTCGGAGGTAATTATCCGTGAACATACAGTGGAGCTGTAGCCTATGTGAGTTGGATGAAGTGTTACCATTACAACTAAATGTTTACACCAAATAGTTCAAATTTAAGTGTTCAGAGAAATCATGTTCGCCATGAACGTTGGCCACTGTTTTGCCAGATTTTAACGCACCTCAGCTTACGTTAAATGACGTTAGATGAGAGTCGAAGGTGCTAACGTTAGGTACAGTGCATGATGCTAGATACTGCTACTTAGCTAGCTAGCTAGCTAGCTGAAACTACCTTACTTAAAACGACACTAACGAGACGCTTACATACGTTTGAACAACGCTGTGTACAAAACAAACGTTTTACATAGATATCATATTATAATTAAATGAATACTTACAGTCAATCACTCAAAAGAATGTCCATGGCGATGGTAAATGCGCTGCTGCTTGTGTATAAACGTGTCTGACGCTGAATCGTCAGTATAATACCCCGTCTAAATACGCTACATCTGATTGGTTAAAAATAATTCTAAATCAGTATCTTGCCGCGCTATTGGCTCGACTAATATAGTAGGCAACCGCGTTTGCCTGCATATTTACGGTCGCGCAGTATGATTTTCGGGGGAAATGTGCAACATATGGGAGTGGCAACACTTGTCATATCGTTGAGAATAAAACAATCGTCCCAACTTTACAAATTCAGGTTCTCCCTCCATGGGGATCATCCATTTCGAAAAGTAAAGCAGATACGGAACCTCTACTAACGCTAAACGTTCTCTTATTCCAGCTGCTCCAATGAGAATATCTCTGCTTTATGTCTCAGGAAACTGAAGATCTTTGGGATTTAGACTTCGGGAGGAAAAAACAAGACATTTAAAGACGACATTGTTGAGATTATACCATGCGTTTTGCACAATTATTTAAAGGTCCCATGGCATAAAAATTTCACTTTATGTTTTTTTTAACACTAATATGAGTTCCCCCAGCCTGCTTATGGTCCCCCAGTGGCTAGAAATGGTGATAGGTGTAAACCGAGCCCTGGGTATCCTGCTCTGCCTTTGAGAAAATGAAAGCTCAGATGGGCCAATCAGGAATCTTCTACTTATGAGGTCATAAGGAGCAAGGTTACCTCCCCTTTCTCTGCTTTGTCCACCCAGAGAATCCCCCCCCAATGAGAGAGAGAGACATCATGGCTTTCAAACGCAAAGTGACAGTTGGTCAAGAGACTTCAGATACAGTATTAGAGGACCACTAAGGTCTATATAAAAGAGACTTCAGATACAGTATTAGGGGACCACTAAGGTCTATATAAAAGAGACTTCAGATACAGTATTAGAGGACCACTAAGGTCTATATAAAAGAGACTTCAGATACAGTATTAGGGGACCACTAAGGTCTATATAAAAGAGACTTCAGATACAGTATTAGAGGACCACTAAGGTCTATATAAAAGAGACTTCAGATACAGTATTAGAGGACCACTAAGGTCTATATAAAAGAGACTTCAGATACAGTATTAGGGGACCACTAAGGTCTATATAAAAGAGACTTCAGATACAGTATTAGGGGACCACTAAGGTCTATATAAAAGAGACTTCAGATACAGTATTAGAGGGGACCACTAAGGTCTATATAAAAGAGACTTCAGATACAGTATTAGAGGGACCACTAAGGTCTATATAAAAGAGACTTCAGATACAGTATTAGGGGACCACTAAGGTCTATATAAAAGAGACTTCAGATACAGTATTAGGGGACCACTAAGGTCTATATAAAAGAGACTTCAGATACAGTATTAGAGGGACCACTAAGGTCTATATAAAAGAGACTTCAGATACAGTATTAGAGGGACCACTAAGGTCTATATAAAAGAGACTTCAGATACAGTATTAGAGGACCACTAAGGTCTATATAAAAGAGACTTCAGATACAGTATTAGGGGACCACTAAGGTCTATATAAAAGAGACTTCAGATACAGTATTAGGGGACCACTAAGGCCTATATAAAAGAGACTTCAGATACAGTATTAGGGGACCACTAAGGCCTATATAAAAGAGACTTCAGATACAGTATTAGAGGACCACTAAGGTCTATATAAAAGAGACTTCAGATACAGTATTAGGGGACCACTAAGGTCTATATAAAAGAGACTTCAGATACAGTATTAGGGGACCACTAAGGTCTATATAAAAGAGACTTCAGATACAGTATTAGGGGACCACTAAGGTCTAT
>CM046806.1:31650818-31653318 GCA_025617405.1 Perca schrenkii | reverse complement strand
CTCCTCCTGCCGCGCCTCCACCGGAGACAGGCAGTCTGAAAGGGAGAGGAAGTAAGTAAGGAACGTTTATTTCTATAGCACATAATCGAATCGGGAGAAATTATTGAACTTAAAAAACTGTGGAAAAAGTTAAGTAAATCAAAACAGTAAAAAAAAAGGCCAAAAGTTTGGACACACCTTCTCATTATTTTATTACATTGTAGATTCTCACTGAAGGCATCAAAACTATGAATGAACACATATGGAATTATGTGCTTAACAAAAAAGTGTGAAATAACTGAAAACATGTCTTATATTTTAGATTCTTCAAAGTAGCCACCCTTTGCTTTTTTTGATAACTCTGCAAACCCTTGGTGTTCTCTCAATGAGCTTCATGAGGTAGTCACCTGAAATGGTTTTACCTTCACAGGTGTGCTTTGTCAGGGTTCATTAGTGGAAATTATTTCCCTTATTAATAAAAAAAGCAAAGGGGTGACTACTTTGAAGAATCTAAAATATAAGACATGTTTTCAGTTATTTCACACTTTTTTGTTAAGTACATAATTCCATATGTGTTCATTCATAGTTTTGATGCCTTCAGTGAGAATCTACAATGTAAATAGTCATGAAAATAAAAAGGAAACACATTGAATGAGAAGGTGTGTCCAAACTTTTGGCCTGTACTGTACATCTGTGAAATTTACCTCAATACTTTTCCTATTTAAACTTTATTTTTTCATTCAGAACACGAGAGAAAAAAAGAGTTTACTTGCAAAACGTAATGAGCTAAATAATCGTTTTTCTCGATTATTCTGTTTTTGTGATCGTTGGGAGCCGAAATCATAATCATGATTAAATTTTGATTAATTGCACAGTCCTAATGCGTTTATGGCGCCAGTTGATATTGCGAAGGCAATAAAATAAGGGTATATTGTGCAGCGCTAGTTGTTCCCGGCCAGTGATGCCACGTAACGCGTTACTAGTAACTCGTTACTCTAATCTGAGCACTTTTTTCAGTAACGAGTAATCTAACGCGTTACTATTTCCAAACCAGTAATCAGATTAAAGTTACTTATCCACTTGGACACAAACTGTGCGTTACTATTTGTCATTTTTCTTAGTAAAAATATATATTTTTGATCTCTTCTTGCGTCTCGGGGAGTGAAGTCACGTATGGGACAAGTCACATTTTCAGCATGAGGACAGTTCACGTTACCACGCAGCGACACAAACGTAAACAACAACGGAGGGAGGAGAGAGATGGAAACACAGTCACTATTTAGAGTTTGGGTCAGCTAGAGACAGCAGTATTAAGGTTGGTTGTTCACTCTGTGCTGGTGGCGACTACGTCACATCTGAAGAACCATTTGGAGTCGCAGCGCTGCAGTCAAACCTACAGAGCAAGTCCCAGCAGGTGGGGGGGAGCAGAGAGCAGGAGGCCCCCCACCACCCAAACAACTAAGTAAGTGGGGAGAGTTGAAGAAGTTGGTCTGGCGGTATGTTGTAGAGCAGGGGTGTCAAACTCAACTTCCCAGAGGGCCACACTGGAAAATAAGAGTCACATCAAGGGCCAGACATGTTTAGTTTATTGAAAGGCTTTTACTTAATCGAAAAAGTAAAATATAATTGACTGTATTATTGGATGTGTCATATAGCCTTCTCGCTTACAGTTTGGTCGACTTAAAGTCCTGAAGAAGTCAGGAAAAAGTTCCTCAGCCATCATAGAAAAGAAGCGCCCAAAAACTTTGGAAAAAGTGGCAAAAGTGTCGGAAAAAGTGACAACAACTTTGGAAAAAGTGACAAAAAAGTCGGAAAAAGTGGCAAAAACTTCAGAAAAAGTGACAAAAACTTTGGAAAAAGTGGCAAAAACTTCAGAAAAAGTGACAAAAACGTTGGAAAAAGTGACAAAAACGTCAGAAAAAGTGGCAAAAACGTCGGAAAAAGTGGCAAAAACTTCAGAAAAAGTGTCAAAAACGTCGGAAAAAGTGACAAAAACGTCGGAAAAAGTGACAAAAACTAGGTGGGCTAAAATGTATTGTGACCCTAAATTGATATGAGGGCCGGATCATAATCTGCAAGGGGCCAGATTTGGCCCGCGGGTCTTGAGTTTGACACGTGTTGTAGAGGAAACGCTGCCCTTAAACACAGCTGACTGGCTCTCTTTGGTGCCATAATAAACCAGATCTACTACTGGCCACGCTGAGCTGCCTCACAGTAAACCTGTTGTCATGGTTATGTTGAGGCTGTGGGGGGGTTGTCAGCAGCTGCTGCATGTAACTAATAAAGTAACTTGTAATCTAACTTTGTTACTTTTAAAATCAAGTAATCTGTAAAGTAACTAAGTTAACTTACTGTGGCAACACTGTTACTCATTGACTTACATATAGGAAATTCTTTTATTAGGAATAACCCCCTAGAGATCTCGTTTTCAAGGAGGTCCTTCTGGAAAGATGTTGCAATTATGGAACTTAAAAAACAGTGGAAAAAGTTAAGTAAATCAAAAC
The DNA here is from genome assembly GCA_025617405.1 of Perca schrenkii. Taxonomy (NCBI): domain Eukaryota; kingdom Metazoa; phylum Chordata; class Actinopteri; order Perciformes; family Percidae; genus Perca; species Perca schrenkii. Next base: position 31,650,835 of record CM046806.1, on the reverse strand, counting down.
AGTAAAAAAAAATAAAC
>CM046806.1:31600818-31635818 GCA_025617405.1 Perca schrenkii | reverse complement strand
AAAGAAGAGGAAGGAAAGAAGGATGAAAGAAAGGAGGCAACGATGGAAAGTAAGAATAAATAAGGAAGGATGGAAAAGGGGAAGATACGAAAGAAGACAGAAGAGAGGAAGTACTTAGGGAAGGAAGGAATGGAAGGAAGGATGAAAGGAAAGTGGATTTAGTTTACTGTCACAGAGGAGAGAAGAAACTAGCTGACATCACACAAGTTTACCTGTTTTATCATAAAAAAATGACTCAGACTGATTAATGGATTATCAGAATAGTTATTTTGTGAATTTAATAATTGATAACTGATCCATTAATGTTTGCAGGTCCAGTTATTCCCTGTTTATTCCCACATTACACTAACCTTTCCCATTGCACATACTATATATTCTTCACACATTCTGCACTCAATCATTGTATGTATATAATTGTTTTCTGTATTCATTGTTTATTTCATAGATAGTTTCTTTGTGTATGTTGGCACTGACACCGAGACAAGTTCCACATTAAAGGAGAATTCAGGCCGATTTTTACCTGAATCTTTCTCTTTGTTTCTTTCCTTCCCTTCCTCCTTCCTTACGCATATCCTTCCTTCCTTCCCTTCTCCTTTAAGTGTACTTAATGTGGCAATAAAGCTTTTTGTGGTTGTGATTGTGTTTGCTGGCCAGAGGGCGGAGCGGAGTCGTCCTCAGAGTGCAGAGGAGTTGTTGGGAGTCCTGGAGGGAGTCCGAGCAATGGAGGCGCTGGTCCAAGCTGCAGACGAGTCCCAGCGTGAGATTCTTTGTGTTATTAGAAAGAAAATATCAGCAGAAAACCCTTTAAAATGTAGCTTTAGCAGAATAGTGAACGCAGCAGAACTGAGAACACTTTAACATCTGGTTATTTATGGCCATATTCAACAACGTTAGCACATACAGTACAGGCCAAAAGTTTGGACACACCTTCTCATTCAATGTGTTTCCTTTTTATTTTCATGACTATTTACATTGTAGATTCTCACTGAAGGCATCAAAACTATGAATGAACACATATGGAATTATGTACTTAACAAAAAAAGTGTGAAATAACTGAAAACATGTCTTATATTTTAGATTCTTCAAAGTAGCCACCCTTTGCTTTTTTTTGATAACTCTGCAAACCCTTGGTGTTCTCTCAATGAGCTTCATGAGGTAGTCACCTGAAATGGTTTTTTACCTTCACAGGTGTGCTTTGTCAGGGTTCATTAGTGGAATTATTTCCCTTATTAATAAAAAAGCAAAGGGTGGCTACTTTGAAGAATCTAAAAATATAAGACATGTTTTCAGTTATTTCACACTTTTTTTGTTAAGTACATAATTCCATATGTGTTCATTCATAGTTTTGATGCCTTCAGTGAGAATCTACAATGTAAATAGTCATGAAAATAAAAAGGAAACGCATTGAATGAGAAGGTGTGTCCAAACTTTTGGCCTGTACTGTATATTTCCTCATATCGTCCAGCCTTAACACAGACATTATGGCCTGTTGTTTTGTGCCTTCAGGTGCTCCGCTGGTGGCCATCTTGTTTCCTCTCCTCGTCTCCTTCCTGCTAGATGAAAACGCTCTGGGCTCGGCGCCCGCTGCGTCCCGTTCTCTCCACCAGGCGGCGCTCAAAGACCTGATGCGCCTCGGTCCGCAGCACTCGGCCGTGTTCAGGTAAACACACCTTACACACACAGACATTATAGTATATACACACCTTACACACACAGACATTATAGTATATACACACTTTACACAGAGATTATAGTATATACACAGATTATAGTATATACACACCTTACTCAGATATTATAGTATTTACACACAGAGATTATAGTATATACACAGATTATAATATATACACACCTTACTCAGATATTATAGTATTTACACACAGAGATTATAGTATTTACACACAGAGACTGTAGTATTCACACAGAGATTATAGTATTTACACACAGATTATAGTATATACACACTTTACACACACATATTATAGTATTTACACACTTAACACACAGAGATTATAGTATATACACACCTTGCACACAGAGATTATGGTATTTACACACAGATTATAGTATATACACACTTTACACACAGAGATTATAGTATATACACACTTTACACACAGAGATTATAGTATATACACACCTTACACAGAGATTATAGTATATACACACCTTACACAGAGATTATAGTATATACACACTTTACACACAGAGATTATAGTATTTACACACAGATTATAGTATATACACACTTTACACACAGCGATTAGAGTATATACACACTTTACACACAGATTATAGTATATACACACCTTACACACAGAGATTATAGTATTTACATACAGATTATAGTATATACACACTTTACACACAGATTATAGTATATACACACCTTACACACAGAGATTATAGTATTTACATACAGATTATAGTATATACACACTTTACACACAGATTATAGTATATACACACCTTACAAACAGAGATTATAGTATATACACACAGATTATAGTATATACACACCTTACAAACAGAGATTATAGTATTTACATACAGATTATAGTATATACACACTTTACACACAGAGATTATAGTATATACATACTTTACACACACAGAGATTATAGTATATACACACTTTACACACAGAGATTATAGTATATACACACTTTACACACAGAGATTATAGTATATACACACTTTACACACAGAGATTATAGTATATAAACACCTTACACACAGAGATTATAGTATATACACACTTTACACACAGAGATTATAGTATATACACACCTTACACACAGAGATTATAGTATATACACACTGTACACACAGAGATTATAGTATATACACACCTTACAAACAGAGATTATAGTATATACACACCTTACACAGAGATTATAGTATATACACACCTTACACAGAGATTATAGTATATACACACCTTACACAGAGATTATAGTATATACACACTTTACACACAGAGATTATAGTATATACACACCTTACACAGAGATTATAGTATATACACACCTTACACAGAGATTATAGTATATACACACCTTACACAGAGATTATAGTATATACACACTTTACACAGAGATTATAGTATATACACACTTTACACACAGAGATTATAGTATATACACACCTTACACAGAGATTATAGTATATACACACCTTACACAGAGATTATAGTATATAAACACCTTACACACACAGATTATAGTATACACACACTTTACACACAGAGATTATAGTATATACACACTTTACACACAGAGATTATAGTATACACACACACACACACACACACAGAAACACACACAGACACACACTCAGAAGGAACTTATAACTTGTGGCGATTCTGAAGAAAACCTTATTTTGACATGAAGTCTTGAGGTTATTTGTATGAGCCTTGTTATTGGCTCTAACGATGAGAACTATGAGGACAGAATCAGAAGCAGCTCAGCGCTGATGATGCGTTGACGTGTTTTCTGTCCCGCAGGTCGCTCATCGCCTCGTCTCCTGCGCTCAAGTCTCGACTGGAAGCCGCCGTCAAGGGCAACCAGGAGAGTCTGAGCGCTAAAGCTAGCAGCGCTAACCCCGCCGCCAAGTCCTCCCCCAGCATCACGCTCAAAACCAACTTCCTGTGAGGCCACTTCCTGCTGCTGCGTTCACTGACCCCCTCGGGACAAACGCTGCTCTGGGAATCTGGAGCGGTAACACGAAAAGACACCCTGACGGAAGAATAACAGACAGTTTGGGTTCAGAGCTGCAACTAGCGATTATTTCCACCCTGGATTAATGTGTGGGTTATTTTCTGGATGAATGGATGAGTAGTTGGTAGGGGTGGGAATCACCAGAGGCCTCACGATACGATATCATCACCATACTTATGTCACGATACCGATACTATTGCGATTTTAAACATATTGCAATATTCTGCGATATATTGCAATTTATTACCTTTTTTCCAATTTCAAATGATGTCCCCACAAGCAAACTTTGTCACCATCTGTTTTATCTAAAAATCAACAGTGGCATCATGACTTAGTGTAAAAATACACGCCACTTTCCTAAAGCCAAGTGTTATCTGTACGCATTTTGAGCTTTCCGCGTGTATGTCTACGCTGTTATACAGCAGATTTAAACATACACAGCGTTTTATTGCGAGAACGTACCATACTATCGCGAGAAAAACGTCATACATGTGTAAAAAGAAAACTAAAAAGGTTGGGTTTAGGAAAAGAAAATTGGGAAAGGCTTTAGTAACGCAAAAAAAACGACAAAAACACGACGGTGACCAACGTCACATGCATAGGACAACAATAAACGGTTGGATTTAGGAAAGAAACATTGGTGAAGGCTTAAAAAAATAATAATTAAAAAATCGGTTGAAAAACGGCAAACCCAGCTCTCCTGGGTGAAAGTCCTGTGTTTTATCCATCTACCCCCCCAACCAACCTCCCTCCATGGACTTCCTTTCATACTACTTGCTACGGCGAAAATTCACACATAATGTAGGTCAATGGCGTTGATAAACACGCTAAAAAGCGATTATGCGTCTTGATAACATGCAAAAACGGCATATGAATTGGCGTGTATGTTCATGTTGTGACGTTGCAGACTGCCGTCCGCTCTATAACAGCGTAGACATACAAGAGGAGAGCTCAAAATGAGTCCAGATAACACAACACTTGGCTAAAGGAAAGTGGGCGTGTATGTTTACGCAAAGTCATGATGTCACGTTGGAATCTCTGTGTGTACTGTCACGTTTTTCACTTTATTCAAAGTTTATAAATATCAACGTTTTGTCGCCGTTTTTCACCACTTTTTTTCCGACAAAAAGCAAAAAAGGGACAAAAAGTTCTCTGTACGTTAGTTTGGTTTGCGTTCTAAAATCAGATCCAACTGAATCAAACTGACGTTTATCGGAGCAAAATCTCTTATTAGGACGTGAAAGTTTGGATCAATAACGTGACGAGTTTGTGTCGTTAACAGATGTTCAAACTGATTCAAACAGAATTATTGAGTTCATTTAATAGTTGACAATTTATCAATGAAACCCTAAAAAACAACAGATTGTCTTGTGGCCTTTCTGATATTCCTAGTTTCCCAGAGATTCAAACAAACTAAAAAGTAAAATGTTTAATTATAAGACTTTAATCTTCAAATTTTGACATATCTCATGAAGAAACCTAAAGGATTATGTGTACATTTACAGGCAGAGAGTTTGACCAATCACAGGAGAGCATCTCAGAGTCAGCTGAGGCGTTCTACGACAGTTAGACTCCACCTGCCTGGCACTACAAATACACCGAATCAAACGCTGCTGTTCCATCGGTCTGTCTGGAGGCTTTTATTTTGAAATAATTGTCATTGCTTGTTAATGAAAGGGAGGCTTTTATTTTGAAGTTATTGCCATCTCTGTGTACATAAGTAGGAGAACAAGCTTCCTGTATCATTAACAGTACTGCTTCTCAAACGTATCACTCAAAGGGCCGCAGCTCAGCTTTTTTGTCGACGGTTTTCGCCATTTTCAACGTTTTTGTGAATTTTTTTTTTTCGACATTTTTTCCACTTTTTTTCAGAGATGTTTTCAATGTTTTGCCTTTTTTCAGATATTTTTTCCACATGAGACACACAAACAGAAACGCACACACACATACAGAAACACACACACAGACACACACATACAGAAACACACACAGACACACACAAACACACAGAAACACACACAAAAACACATAAACACACACAGACTCACACACACAGAGACACACAGACTCACACGTGGACACACACACACAGAAAAACACAGACGCACACACACTCCCACGCACGCACACACACTAACACACAAACTCACATGCGCACACACACACACAACACGTTTTTTTTGCTTTTTTTTAAGCATATACTCAACATCTATAACTACTATTGATCAATACAAAATGTATTTCAAAATGGAAAACGTAACACTTGTTATGAATGAATGTCGATAACAGAAGAGCTCCGAGAGTTCTCGGTTTCCTGCTCAACTTCTGGACCCAGCGGTACCTTTTCACTGAGCTTCATGTGGTACAAGTACTGCAGTATTCTCTTCTTCACGTAGTAAAAATGTTTTTTTTTCTCATTTATTTCCAATGTTTATTTCACCTTTTGAGAGGTTTTTTTTTTTCAACATTTTCTTGGACGTTTTTGTCCCTTTTTTCGATGTTTTGTTGCTCGTTTTTTTAAATTGATCACTAGAAAATTATTTCAAAATGGAAAACGTAACCCTTGTTAAGGTTTTGTATCATAACCGGAACTACGGGATGTTTGGTCCAGACTTTGAGAATGAATGTATGTCAATAACAGAAGGGCTCGGAGAGGGAGAGGGGGTTTATTTTTTAGTAAAATGTGGATTTGTTGTGTTTGAATGTCTGACAAATAACATAACACAAGCGAAGGACTCTCTGATTGTTATTAATCACACGCTGGCCTGTAAAGGGACAATTTAGTCATCTGCACTTTAGTTTAACAACACTACAATATATATATATATATATATATATATATATATATATATATATACCATATATCAGCCACGTACAGGGGGCGGAGCCAGTGGTGGGTCATGTGGGCGGGGCCATAAGGATGAAACCATGGGGCAGAGACCGGTGCGAACAACAATCTTTAAAATTGGTCCAGTATTGAAAGCGTGAACTCTACAGGATGATTCCTTATCCTTAGCGACTTATTCTCAAGTGATGCACAGATTTTTAGACATTCTGTTATCTCAAACAGCTTGAAAAACACTGCATATATCTTCATATATCTTCATATATCTTCCATTAATGGGAAACATATCTCCCCCACCCCCCCAAATATTTTTACGCCTGGCTCCGACCCCGACCACGACGTGTTCGATCACTTTGAAGAATGTACACTTGTTTGGACTTTTATTGTGAATATTCATTAAAAACATTTTAAAAAATCTCAGTCACAACCAATCAAACACTTCAGATTTACCTGCAATGAGTTAAAAAAGCAGAAGACTGTGAACTGTACACACACACACAGACACACACACACACACACACACACAGAGACACACACAACACACACAGAGACACACACAACACACACAGACACACACTGTGAACTGTACACACACACACAGACACACACACACACACACACAGAGACACACACAACACACACAGAGACACACACACACACACAGAGACACACACAGACACACACTGTGAACTGTACACACACACACACACACACACACACACACACACAGAGACACACACAACACACACAGACACACACTGTGAACTGTACAGGTGTAAATGAGTTAACCCGTTCTCTAACAGCAGCGAGGGAATAAAACATGTTTTCTTCTGACTCAGTTTCCAGTTTGTTTTCTGAACAAATGACGATGATGATGATGATGATGATGATGATGAAGGTTTGTGTGTCTGTAACTTTCCGATGCAGCTGAGGGGATAAACGGACAGAATAATTAAATTTTTTTGCTTCACTTAAAAAAAACTTCATTCATCACTTTAAACACACACAGACACACACACAGACACACACACACCCTCTCCCTCTCTTATCTCTGGATGTTTCCTCTCCTCTCTGAATAATGTGTGTATGAAGACCCGTCTGAAGCCTCCATGGTTTAGATCAGGGGTCGGCAACCTTTTTGATATGAAGTGCCCTTTTCCAAATTTCTTGTTTATTAGTGTGCCATGTTAACATGAATTTTTTTTTATGACATCACATCAAAATGTAATATCCAGGGAATCTGTAATAATCAGGACCTTGTAATTATTATTTTTATTGTATATTATTATTATGGAAACATGGTTTTAGTATGCAGTCCTGATTGGTGGAAAATGGGCTGACAAAAATATCACTGTCAAAGAGCCTGAAGCGAAACGTTGTGGAAAAGCCCAGCTTTAATGATGAATGGACTGATAAGCAGGTCCTGTATGAATCATTTTCAATGAAACGATGCTGTGGCAAAATAATAACAACACAACCAGCATCATTATCAAGAATGAAGAAGAACATAACGATTGCGTCATTCACGTGCATTTTAAGTAGCCACATGTATTTGTTTTGGTCTTATAATGCATCCATATTTACGCTCCAGCGGAGAGGATGGTTTCTTCAGACAGCTTAAGTTTATAAGAATTTGTCCAAATTTCAAGATTCCCTGCAAAGGGACAATTTAGTCATCTGGGGTCTCATTTATAAACGTGGCGTACGCACAAAACGGGGCTGGAAATGTGCGTACGCAAAGGTTGTGATTTATTAAAAAAAAAACTTGACGGGAGAATGTGCGGTCCTCCACCCAAACTCTGACCCATGCGTACGCACATTTTGTAGACAATGGGAATTGACTGCAGAAAGTAAATGGAAATAACGATTACTCATTACACTTTCAAGTATTGTTACCTCACGCACATTTTTTCACTCCATATCATCCATGTTACCATAAAGATTAAATCCAGCAGTGTTATTTGCGCTTGTAGTGAGGGATAATTGTTCCATAAACACCTCCAACACAAATCTTAAATCAAAACTCGTTAATATTTAATCAGTGCTGTCTCGCCATCACATTGTCTGCTATGGAGCACAGGAGCAGGAGATGGCCCGACTGCATGGAATACAGGATAGCATCAAATACCCTAGCGTTAGATAATGGGAGAACACAGTGTAAATAACTAAATTTTCTGTCTTTATTACTGTGCATATATCATCAGATGTCAAAGTCTGGAAATACAGCCGATAAAGGTACAATATGTAACATTTCTGCATTAAAATGTCTAAAAACGACCATACCTATGTTATATATTTTTATGAGTTGTGTTCTTACACTATCCCAAATGTTTCCACCAAATGTCAAACGAACCCAGAGAAATCTGTACTTTTATTTGCAGACACGGCACGTTTCCTTTAGTTGCCCGTAAGTGGCGTCATATATCCTCTCACCCTCCAGTTACTCGTAAGTAATTTAGTAATTGTAAATCATTAAATTTCACAGAAAAAAATACTCGTAACCGTAACACTCTTTTTTTTGCCACACAGCATCATTTTGTGATTAATTATTTGCCACTTTTTATTACTATAGTACAACAGAGACCTTATTTATTTATACATTTCAATATCGATCCAGCTTAACGTTACTACAATGTGCTGGTTGACAAGTAGCTAACGTTGATGCTAATGCTTGGTGGGTAACATTAAAGGGTTACAACATCGTTCACTCAGCCTGTCTCTATACAAAAGCTGTCTTTACGGATAGCTAAATTACCTGACTTGAGGTTTTAACCCTCCACTATTTTGTAGCCAGAAGTGACCTTTCATTTCTTTCTTGGTTTCTTTTTTGAGTAATAATACAGCCTTTGTTACCTTCACCTTTAATCAGTAGCAGCACAGTCGTGGGGCTTTCATATGGATTTTAATGGTTTTTAATTGTTTTACTGTAAATTGACCAAGCCTCAGGCCACACTATCTTTTAACCTTTTAACCTGGGCCTGGCTAAAACAGGGATTTATTGTTGTATTTTGATTGTGGCAAAATGGTGGTTGCACTTAAATACAAAGCTGGAGCAAGAGCTTGCCACAAAAAAGTAAGAAAACACATCCCTTACTTCTTCTGTCCCTTCCTCACTGATGATATGTTAGTCATTAAATTCATTAGTGATATAAAGCACCATTATTGATATTATAACAATGTATCAAATGACAATGACAGTGAAGAAAAATGCAACAACGTGAAAAGGGGTCTCTTATGGTGATGACCATATGGATAATTATCACCCAAATCTGCAGCCCTCTCTTAAGGAGCTGAACACTGAGTTTCAGCTCATTCTTTAACAACTTTACTGTTTTGGTTCGCTGTTAGAGCTCTCAAACGGTCATTTTCAGACCACAGCTGGCAGCGTTTTTGAGTGAAGAAGCTCTAAAAACCCACCAGAACACCACCTGTTCAACAACAACTGACAGACAGACAAAGTTAGCGACTAGCTGGTGAACATACTGATCATTTAGCAGCTAAAAAGCCAATAGACCTTTTTCACAGCAGACATTTTGGCTCGTCAGAGTAGGTAAAGTGCAGGTGAAATTGATAGCATTAAACTTAGTTTTATTAGGTGTCCAAGTAAGCTTCAGTGAGCTAGCCACAATACCAGGGTCTCTGCTAAGTGGAATTCAGCCAAAATGTCTGCAGTGAAAAAGGCCTTTCACCCTCAGGATTTGGTAGAGGCCACACACAGTGCTAAATAAAGTGAATATTGGATTTACCTTCATGGCCAGAAACATAACTAGAAATGAATGCTCAGTAACTGCTGAATGTTTGGACTAAACAATATATTATAAAAGGTGATAGGTATTTGTTGTGTTCACAGCCTGTCTCTGCTGCCATAAGTAGCAAAGAAATATGTTAACTAGTGGAGCTTTAAATTGTGCAGAAATATGTCCGGTATCTTTTTCTGTGACGTATAAAAGCAACAATCTGTGAAACAATGATAGTGAGTCATCTTCATTTTATTTAAACTGACAACATTGTCAAATTAGTAACATTGATTATAATTGTTAAAAATACTTTTTTTTAACAATAGACTGATATGATAGTTGAATATTTAATGCAATCCAAACAATTGTAAATTGATCAAGTGCAAATTTAGAGTAACTCAACAATTTTCGTATTGCATGTTCATAGTTAACAACAAATTAGACATCTCTATGGGCCATTAATATTGTTTTTGATCCAGGTGATGTAGCTACAGACGTCCACAAATATAGGTTTAGTGCAGCCTACTTTTTCTTTCTTTGATTCACCATGAATGACACCATATATCCTGCCATTGTACACCACTCCTCCACCAGAGTCACCCTGTGAAAGAGATGTATGAGTTGTTAGTTACAGACTTGTATATTATTTATTGAAATACTTAATTATATTAAAGTGGTAAAACTTGAACTTTACTGTAAAAATATATAAGGTTGGAAGCCATGCCAACTTACTGAACATGTAGCCACTGTAGGCTTGACTGTAATATCTCGGCCACAGAATATTTGCATTGCTAAGTACATAGTTGGACAGTTGACAACCGTGGTCTTAGCACATTGGAGGGTAGTTGATGGACCAGCTATTAGATGAGAACAGAACCAAAAAAGCTTCATATTCTTACATGGTACACAGAAAAATGAACAGAATTCGGCTGTAACTTTTCATTGAAATCTGATATTTATACTTCTATAAAATGCATCCAAACATTTTTATGAATAAACAGCATTTTTTATTAGTTAATTTATCTGATATATTAACACATTTAAAATAGTTTTTGAGATATCTTAAACTATGCTAAGTTGAGAATAATGGTATTGGCAGATTTATGTTTTATTAAAGGGTTACTTCACCTGTTAGCATTAAGCTTTGTATAAGTAGAAACCCGGTAGTATTTTCAAAATTGTCATTTAGCGTCATGGGAGGCATTTTTGGCTATAGTCTATAGCCTCTGGCCAAAAAAGCCTCCAATAACGCAAAATGACAATTTTTTCCAGACACACAATACAGCTATCATCTCAGGGGGACATGAGGGAGGGAAGCACGGTCATTCAAAAATACTACCGGGTTTCTACTGATACAAAGCTTAATGCTAACAGGTGAAGTAACCCTTTAATAAAACATAAATCTGCCAATACCATTATTCTCAACTGTTGTTTTCAATGTAAATGCAATTCAATGTTGCCAAATAAAAAAGCAAAAAAAGAATATAATAAAAACACAAACTGATAAGCATACATATTTGTTTTTATAAAATAAAGAAAGATTGATCTCTTACCGTTAGAATCTCTAGTTGTGGCTGCATATCCTGCAATCTGAACTTCCGCCCCTCTGAAATACAAGAAGAAGAAAACAATAGTGTTTTTATAACGTTTTCATACGTCTTCTTCTTGTTTAATTACTAACATTATTTAAAAACAAACCACTGATGACTTAACATTTACAAAAACGATTCTACATGAATTTGTCAGTTTGAGTTCCTAAAGAGTTGAGCTTTAAGTTTTATAAAAATGAAAATATCATGACTCACAGAGGCACACGAGGCGTAGCTGTACAGTCAGGAAGTTGTATAGGTTGAATATTAATAGGTTTAGCTAGCTTCAGCAGCATGATGTCATGGTCTCTAATGAATATAGATATTGTGATTTTCCTTTTTTTTGCTGGACCTGGCCCTGGATGCGCCTTTAAAGCTGCTGTCACAGTCCTATAAAAAAGTAAAGGTTAAAAAGAAACATTTAAATACATCATATTGTTATATTGGTACATTTCAGGTCTATAATTAGTGAACATGAACATAAGCCATTCTATCTTCACTTTGTGAAAGTAGTTTTATCAACATAAAACCAATAGTGATTGCTGCTTCAGGACTTTCAGATTGAGATAATAACCGAGACATAGTGTATATTGTTATCAGTTACTAGTTTTCTTAACTAGTCACTTTCTCACCATCCTGTCCCCTCCCAGCAGTGAGCTGCAGTCAGAATCCACTGGTTACTGATTAGAGATCCACCGCAGGAGCCTACATGGGTACTGTTATGCGATTTCAACTTCACATGGTACCGACGATCATTGTGGTTACATGTTTGACCTCCAACGATTCTCTTCTGCAGATCCAGCCCTGAGCTCACTGTGACACCTGGAACAGAAAGTCCTCCACCAGCTTATTGTGTGTTAAAGCACTGGTTGTTGTACAGAACAACTTATTCATTCTCTAGAAAATGATCAACATAAATTTACATGGTGAACTGTACCAAAGGGTGTGTGTGTGTGTGTGTGCGTGTCTGTTGCAATTAAGGCAGAATTAGTTTTTTACAATAAAATAACACACATTCCTCTATACTGAGTTCATTTTACAAAACTGTTCAGACACTTCTCTTTACTGATATGAAGGTCAATAATGCAACCAAAACATCTCATAATAAGTGTAAGAGGACAGTCTACAAAGTCTACAGCTTCACCAGAAAGTGAGGTTAATCTTTCATAAATTGCCTTTTCAAAAACATTCACAAAAACTGTTTAGAGAGCTCCAAAATCCCTTTTCCACTGTCAAGCCTGCTGAGGTAGTGAGGAGCTCCCAGTCACTTTCTAATTGAGCTCTTGTTTCTATATTGAAATATGTACATCACTGTTAATGACAACATCTTTTGTGGCAGCAGAACAAACTTGCGGCACCACAGTTTCAGTTTTCATGGAGGGCCTCATAACTAAACTCATAACTAAACTCCTAGCTGCCTTTTCTAGAGCGGACACAGGCGAGAGCCATATTGAAAACTGCCAATATTGCATATAGGTACAACTGAGAAATATCTTTGTCAGGCATCGCTTCTGCCTCAGTCGGAGGCCGCTTTACACCTCCAACTGATCTCAAATTCATCTGTCAGGATTTTACTGTAATAGTCATCAGAAGAAGAGACCACATCACACTGGCTTCTTATAGATTTTGGAATTGATTTTAAACATATTATTGCTTACTTTTAAAACGGATACATAATATGAACGTTTGATGGATTAACTCAACTTAAAATACATGATAAATGCTATCTTAAAGTATAAAGAATGGTTAAAGTAACCAGCAAACGTGTAAGCATTAGATGACTACTCACCGGCCCACACCAAAAGGAGAAGACACACAGGAGTTATGCCACCCATCTTTGCCGATGACTGACCTCCAGGTGTAACACTGGTGCCTTTTTAAATCTGTTCCCACTGTCCTGTTGGCTGTCGAGCCACCAATCACCTCGTGAAGTTTTATCAACACAATCCCATTGGCTACTAACGTCTGAACTTTTGCATATTTTTTATGACTTATCAAGTGTTCCTGCCCAGCGGCAAGAAAAATGATCTGACATACAGAGAAGAAAAACCTTATCTCAGGCGTATTCCATTCTGCAGACATTAGACCAACATGAAACTGCCATCATTGTAAATTCAAGTAGATGAACACAAATACTCTTTAGATTTATAATAAGAACATGAGTAAATGTTGACCTAAAGTTGATATTTTGATTGAAAGGCATTTATTTATAGTGAAATTGTTACTATATACAGGTACCTGTACTATAGGCCTGTTGAAATGACTGAATGAGACTTCTTCAGCTTTTTGCCAGAAACATCACCAAAACCACGTTAGGATCCCTTTCAAAAGCCAAACCACTTTCTTTCACAACCTTGTGAAACAGGAAGCTGCTAGACCTGCTAAACCCCAACAGTTTGTTTCATGGTGCTGAAACAGTGAACATCCCCGGTCTCCGAGGTGAAAGTCCTGTGTTGTATTTTCGGCTTTTCAATACTACTCACTACGGTAGTCGTGCTCTGATCACGAAAGATGCTTCCCATTGGAATACATTAGTTTAAATTTGTGCTCACCACCACGAAAGAAACGACATTAACGTGTCTGTGTACACGAATCAATAGATTTTTTGGGGGGGATTTCTTTATTTAAAGGGACAACGCACATTAATCAACATGAGTATACACAGTCCAACATGTAAATGTGCCAGATTTAGCCATACAGGCTAATTTTTATCTGCAGTCCCTAGCAGGTTGGTTAAATAACGTGACGAGTAACATTTCACAAACTGCCATGAGAGGTTAACTCTACATTCAGTACACTTGCACGTTTTTAAGGTCACTGTTTTCTTTTCAAAGGAGGAATGACCCTTTTGTCAGGGGCTTTTGGTTTGCAAATTCAATTCAATTTCAATTCAATTTTATTTATAGTATCAAATCATAACACGAGTTATCTCGAGACACTTTACAGATAGAATAGGTCTAGACCACACTCTATAATTTACAAAGCCCCAACAATTTTAATAATTCCCCCAAGAGCAAGCAGTGGGACAGTGGCGAGGAAAAACTCCCTTTTTAGGAAGAAACCTGGGACAGAGCCAGGCTCTTGGTAGGCGGTGTCTGACGGGCCGGTTGGGGGTGTGATGAACAGTGGCAATAAAAGTCACAATAAAGATAAGGAACAGTGACTTCACGGTAGTCGTAGTAGTTCATGTCATATCAGGGCGCTGCAGGGCGTTACAGGATGTAGCGTGGCCCAGCAGAGCATGGATGGATGTAGCAAATAACAAGTAGATAGAGATGAGAGGGAACTGGAGAGAGACTCTGGTTTATTTTCTTGTAACCCACTAGAATTTGTTTTATTTTTTATTTTATGTAATCTTTATTTAACCAGGAAGGCCGTTGAGAACAGATTTTCATTTGCAACGGCGACCTGGCCAAGAATAAAGCATAAATGTGCAGGACAACATACAGTTTTACATCCAATACAGTAGAAAAATATAAAGATACGGTATATATTTACATTTTTTTGGAGTGGAGAATAAGCTATTATTTATTTAATATGAAGCTGGACAATCAAAAATAAGTTTTGGACCTTTAAAGGGAGACACTGTTATTATAGGATGTATTGTAAAAAATGGATTCCTTGGGGAGCCGAATTCAAACATCAGAATTTGGTGCCCATTAACTGATAAGGCAAAGGCTCCTGTGTAACAATCAGTCGATGACATCATTAACACCGTATGTGTGTGTGTGTGTGTGTGTGTGTGTGTGTGTGTGTGTGTGTGTGTGTGTGTTTGTGGTCACATTTAGGCAAATTGAACCTAAACTTGACTCTGATGCAAACACACCTCAGACCAGGTGGATTGTGATAAGTTCTTTTTTTATTGTTTTTAAATGTGTGATCTCTGGCTCTGCTGTGTCTTTGGTTATGTTCATATTGAACTGGCCTTTGAAGATTAAATGAGGTTTTTGATAGGTTTACAGTATGTCAGTGAGTACAGTCAAATACTTAGCTTTCTTATCACACGGAGCAGCTCGCTCAGCCTGAGTTTGTGTGCTCAGAATTTGCCTCATGGAGTGATAGCGCTTCATATTTCAATATACGAAACTTAACACCCGTAACGACACCTGCGGCTGCTCTTGTCTGTGTAAGTATCCAAATACCAATTTAAATCCCCCTATCTCAATTTAATTTTTACACAATCTTTGTGTTTACGGACAATTTAGAATCGGTTGTGGATTTACAGAAGCACTTCTTCACTGTGTTTTGATTGTCCACATAATATGTAATAAGTAGACTGTTATTCTGTATTGGTGGGATACGTTTTTGATGTTTTCATCACAGGTAAAGAAACTCTCTCTCACACACTCACACCCAGATGTGCAAATTAAGGCACACATGCAGTATCAAGCACAACGCAAACCAGTTAATTAGGCTACTAGGCTCTAAGTTCATCACATGAGATGAGGGGTCGCATGTTGACACCGATTTGTTTTGAGGGGTCGCAGACCAAAAAATGGTTAGAAATCACTGGACTGGAACATCAGAGAAAGGAATGGAGAGATGGAGAAAAAAAAAAGAAAGGTATAACAATTATTTACAAGAGCAGGTGAGACATAAGAGAAGTGGAAAGGAAATGAAAGGAGAGAGGAGGGAAGATTATGGTCAGGGATGGAGGAGAGTGGGGGCTGGGGGGTCATTTTCCCCTTCCACACTATACCAGCTGGTCCAGGGATTCAGGTCATCTGGTGATAAACATGTATCTCTATCATCCAGGCTGCCATTGTTATGATTTATTATCTGCAGAAATCCACAGCTTGCTTTGCAATTTTGGATTCGTCCTTCACATTTTATACATGCTCCTTGTCTTATGCATAATCTGCTACAAATTAGGTTTTAATGAGTTTTCCTTTATTATGACTGCACGACTAAGGTCAAGCAAATGTTTTAACATCTAGTTTTCAATTCAATTTATTTTCAATAAATGTGGTTGTATAAAAATATTTTTGCTCTTCTTTAACTATCAATAAGGATGCTATAACCAAAAGTATTTTATATGTAGTTAGGGTTGAGAGCTGAAAATAGATTACAATGACTTGAATTATTAAAATACTGTGCATCAGTCTTTTCCTCATAACTTTAACATCCCACATATCATTGTATGACTCACAAGGCTGGATTAGAATAATATTTACACAGAAAATACCGTCCAATGAGTCATATACGATGCATTATTTTGAGAGATTCCTTTTGATATGCACTTGTTGGGAATAGGTATGGTTCAGATTCAATTATCAGGAAATTATCAAAATGTTTTATCAATATTAATAAAGCTATGAACATAGGTATTAATAACTTTACCAAATTGACAAACAATCAAAACAGGGCACCACCCTGAACTCAGGGACCAATCATTTAGCTGTGAAATAGTCTCATTGGTGGTGTTCCCTTTTAAATACAGATCACTTGATTTGATGAATGTATCTTTGTAGCTTTAAAGGGGACACAAGAAGGATCACTACCTGTTCAATCAGCAGTTATTACAACAAATGCACAAAATAATCACAAACAACTGCTATTTAAAGTATAACATAATTTATTTAACTTCAAAATGATCAATGGCCAGTCAATAATTCTCAGTTAATAAACCTATATACTCATTACTCTACAACAAAGGCAAAACAAAGATACATACTGTATATAGCAGAAACGAGATCCAATATGGCGGGTCGAGAGACAGCGTGATTTGGGTCTATTTGTAAGCTGAGTATAAAAACACAGAAATGGCCCCACCTAGTGAGGAAATGGTGGGAAGCACCAGGAACTTTCAACACGTTGTACAGACAAAAGTATGGTGCTAAAACAGTCTCATGAGATTTTGCAACTTGTAAAACACAATTCACAAATGAATGCAGAGTGATTTGTATCTGCAGATGTGTATCTGTGTCTGTGCATCTCATTTGTAACTCATATTTCATCATTTGGAAACGTTATCTTCGAACAGAAGCAAACACATTGGCTGCAGCGCCCCCTGACGTCAGCTGATCAAGTAAAATGGAGGCTGGGTTAGGGTTAGGGTTCATCAAAATGCACACACACACACACACACACACACACACACACTTTTTTGTTTTTACCACACAGTAGCCAAAATATCACATAGTTGTTCAGTTTGATTCACAAACGGAAGAGAGACAAGCCCGCTCTGTTTCTCTACAGAGTCCCATGTCAAAAGGAAAACCCAGACATGAGGATATTGTGGATTTGTGCAAATTAAACATGCCATACTAGCGGCCTACACTGACACTGAAACTAACCATGCATGCAACCAACGACTGCAGTCAAGCTAACGTTAGCCATATCTCCCATCTGTAGGAGTGTGGGGGGGTCGATCTGGTGAAGAACTGCAGCATTGTGATTGGCTGTGTTTGGAGAAGGAAGCAAGTCACTTCTTGTTGTTGGATTTTTGTGTCTTAGGTAGAGAATTGTTATTTGATAATTGATAAAAAAAAGTGTTTCATGCAAATGAAAACTGAGTGAAAAGTCTGAGAAATAACTCTTGGTTTTGGAGACAGACACACACACACACACACACACACACACACACACACACAGTACAGGCCAAAAGTTTGGACACACCTTCTCATTCAATGTGTTTCCTTTTTATTTTCATGACTATTTACATTGTAGATTCTCACTGAAGGCATCAAAACTATGAATGAACACATATGGAATTATGTACTTAACAAAAAAGTGTGAAATAACTGAAAACATGTCTTATATTTTAGATTCTTCAAAGTAGCCATCCTTTGCTTTTTTATTAATAAGAGAAATAATTCCACTAATGAACCCTGACAAAGCACACCTGTGAAGGTAAAACCATTTCAGGTGACTACCTCATGAAGCTCATTGAGAGAACACCAAGGGTTTGCAGAGTTATCAAAAAAAGCAAAGGGTGGCTACAAAGCTTTGTACAATGGGAGATCGGGCTTTCTGCTCAGCTGCTCCCAGACTGTGGAATGCTCTCCCTGACCACCTGAGGACCCCACAGACTGTGGATGCTTTTAAACGTGGCCTTAAAACCCACCTTTTTAGGAGAGCTTTTGAGTGAACTTGTGTCCTTTTGCCTTTTATTTACTTCCTTTTCTTTTCATGCTCTCCATGTGTTTTTATAATTTTTAGCACTATCATGTAGCACTTTGAGATTTGCTTAAATATAAAGTGCATTACAAATTAAATGTATTATTATTATTATTATTATTATTATTATTATTATTATTATAGGAGTGGTTGGTATTAAATAACCTTGGTCTAAAAGCTTCCTCCATGTTACAGTAGGATCAAAGGTGCATGTAGTAGCCGGGTTGGGTCAGTGGTTAGAGCAGGCGCACATATACTGAGAGGTCTATGCCTCGATGCAGAGGTCCAGGGTTAAAATCCGACCTGTGACGATTTCCTGCATGTCTTCCCCTCTCTCTCTACCCTTTCTCACCTTGCTGTTCTGTCAAAAATATAAAGGCGGAAAAGCCCAAAAAATAATCTTAAAAAAAAAGGGTGCATTCAGCCTCTAAAACCATCACCTCACTGGACTCCTCATTGATCTCAACAACATGAAAAGGTATCAGAGGTACTACTGCAGCTGGAACATTGATGGGTTTACACAAGAATATTTGTACGCACACACACACACACACACACCCACACACTCTTATCTCTGAATAATGTGTGTATTAAGACACGTCAGCCTCTGTGTTTTTAGATTTGTGTAAAGGACATTGATTAGTGGATAGAGAGCTGATGCTGCAACGTTTCCTCTGATGCTGAGATAAAGAAGTCATGTGTGATACCAGATAAAGAGCAGCTGCTGATGAGTGTTGGTGTAGAGCGTATATGAGCGTATATGAGTGGTGTCAGTTTTTGTCGACCTCGGAGCAGAATGGCTGCAGTCACAGAGCTCTCCTTCCTGCTGTTAGCTCTCATCAACTACATCCATGCTCAAGAACCGATCATCTTCCGACAGGAAAGGACCAATTGCACCTTCAACCTCCCCGAGAACACCACCTCCTGCCTGATCTCCAGATCTGTTGGTGAGGAGAAGCTTGTCCTGTGGAACACGTCTGACCTCTGGTCCAACAGCTCCTCAGTACCTCAACACCTGAAACAACGACTTGACAGCGATGTGGAAACTTCTTCTTACACCATCCTCAACCTGACCCATTCAGACTCGAGAGGAGTGTTGGACTGAGGGCAACGTGACGCATGACAACAACTTCACTATTACTGTTTGTACTTCAATGGATCAGAGTTATATATATGCGAGACTTGGAGAAACAGTGGACCTGTCATGTGAGGGAGCAGCTGATAATCTGGATATCCAGTGGCTCAAACGGGACTCTAGATATGAGAAAGGAACATGGAACAGAGTTTTTGGGGACAATACGACAACAGTGATGGACAATGTTAGAGGAAGATACCAAGTGGTGACAAACACATCAGGTCTTTGTGTTTCCAACGTCACAAAAACAGACTTTACAGACTACAGATGTCTGGTGATGAACCAACAGCAGTGTGTTAGCAGTCACATTGTAGAGTTGAGACTACAGTTGTATAAGAGAATCTACCACTCAGTGGGAGAGACCGCTGTGTTGCCGTGCTCTACCACTGACTCCACTGATGAACAGCCCCCACGTTGGTATAATCGGTTCTCCGCTGACCTAGGACAACTAAACCAGACTGTTCCTTCAGTAGACCAAAACTACTCGCTGGTGTTTTCATCTTTAATGTTAAATCACACAGGTTGGTACGAATGTAAAGCCTCTATCAGAGAGCAAATGTATCAACTGTTTGTGTGTCCCAAATTCGGCCCCCCTACTGTAGAGCTCTTCTCAGAGGGAAAAGATGTCACTCTCAGATGCAGAGATTGGGGAGAGGATAAGGGGCATGATTGGTTTATCAAGTCGAACCAAACAGAGGGAAGAATCGTTAATGTAATGTCTAATCAGAGCATGAGCAGAGTGAGCTGGTACGATAATGAAGGTAGCCTGGTTATTTCTAATATCTCAGTGGGAGACGCAGGGGAGTACTGGTGTGGGGTTCATGATGATGATGATCAGTGTGTGTCAACAGAGAGAACTGTGTTAGTGTACATGGAGCCCTTTGGGATTTACTCCACCTTCTTCAAAGTGCGATGCTCAGTGCTCAGTGTCCTGCTGCTGATGCTCTGTGCTGCTGTAGTCGCTGTGAACCTGAGGACACGGAGAGGAGCGCAGCTTTCAGCTCACACACACACTTAATATGCATATATGATCATTTCATCATTGGCTTTAATACAGCCTGGTATACACTGGCTTTAATACAGCCTGGTATACACTGGCTTTAATACAGTCTGGTATACACTGGCTTTAATACAGCCTGGTATACACTGGCTTTAATACAGCCTGGTATACACTGGCTTTTAATACAGCCTGGTATACACTGGCTTTAATACAGTCTGGTATACACTGGCTTTATTACAGCCTGGTATACACTGGCTTTAATACAGTGTGGTATACACTGGAGTTTTAATACAGCCTGGTATACACTGGCTTTAATACAGCCTGGTATACACTGGCTTTAATACAGCCTGGTATACACTGGCTTTAATTCAGCCTGGTATACACTGGCTTTAATACAGCCTGGTATACACTGGCTTTTAATACAGCCTGGTATACACTGGCTTTAATACAGCCTGGTATACACTGGCTTTAATACAGCCTGGTATACACTGGCTTTAATACAGCCTGGTATACACTGGCTTTTAATACAGCCTGGTATACACTGGCTTTAATACAGCCTGGTATACACTGGCTTTAATACAGTCTGGTATACACTGGCTTTTAATACAGCCTGGTATACACTGGCTTTAATACAGTCTGGTATACACTGGCTTTAATACAGCCTGGTATACACTGGCTTTAATACAGCCTGGTATACACTGGCTTTAATACAGCCTGGTATACACTGGCTTTAATACAGCCTGGTATACACTGGCTTTAATACAGCCTGGTATACACTGGCTTTAATACAGCCTGGTATACACTGGCTTTAATACAGCCTGGTATACACTGGCTTTAATACAGCCTGGTATACACTGGCTTTAATACAGCCTGGTATACACTGGCTTTAATACAGCCTGGTATACACTGGCTTTTAATACAGCCTGGTATACACTGGCTTTAATACAGCCTGGTATACACTGGCTTTAATACAGCCTGGTATACACTGGCTTTAATACAGCCTGGTATACACTGGCTTTAATACAGCCTGGTATACACTGGCTTTAATACAGCCTGGTATACACTGGCTTTAATACAGTCTGGTATACACTGGCTTTAATACAGTCTGGTATACACTGGCTTTAATACAGCCTGGTATACACTGGCTTTAATACAGCCTGGTATACACTGGCTTTAATACAGTCTGGTATACACTGGCTTTAATACAGCCTGGTATACACTGGCTTTAATACAGCCTGGTATACACTGGCTTTAATACAGCCTGGTATACACTGGCTTTAATACAGAATCAGAATCAGAATCAGAAAGGGTTTTATTGCCAAGTACGTTTTTTGACACATACAAGGAATTTGTTTTGGTGTTGCTGGTGCACATCACACATTCTCTAAATGTAATATTAAACAATATAAGTATAGGTAAACAATATAAGTATATGTACACAGTATGTATTAAATTAAAAAATAAAGATAGAAATAAAATAAAAATAGATAAATAAAGAGCAAAGAGCATTAGAGCAGAGAGAACAGTGGCATGAAGAGCCAGGTGGAGAGTCACGGGTGGTTTCCGGGCCTTGTTAATAAGGCTAGTGGCGGAGGGGAAAAAGCTGTTCATGTGGCGTGAGGTTTTGGTCCTGATGGACCTCAGCCTCCTGCCAGATGGGAGGGGCTCAAAGAGTTTGTGTCCGGGGTGGGAGGGGTCAGCCACAATCTTTCCAGCACGCTTCAGAGTCCTGGTGGCGTAAAGGTCCTGGAGCGGCGGCAGATTGCAGCCAATCACCTTCTCAGCTGACCGAATGACACGCTGCAGTCTGCCCTTGTCCTTGGCAGTGGCAGCAGCGTACCAGATGGTGATGGAGGATGTGAGGATGGACTCAATGATGGCTGTGTAGAAGTGCACCATCATTGTCTTTGGCAGGTTGAATTTCTTCAGCTGCCGCAGGAAGTACATCCTCTGTTGTGCTTTCTGACGAGGGAGCTGATGTTCAGCTCCCACTTGAGGTCCTGGGAGATTGTAGTTCCCAGGAAGCGGAAAGACTCCACAATGTTAATTGTGGAGCCACAGAGGGTCATGGGGGGGGGGCAGGTGGGGCTGGGTTCTTCCTGAAGTCCACAACCATCTCCACTGTCTTTAGAGCGTTGAGATCTAAATTGTTTTGGTTGCACCACTTCACCAGGTGGTCAGCCTCCGACCTGTAAGCGGACTCGTCTCCATCAGAGATGAGTCCGATGAGGGAGGTGTCGTCCCGCGAACTTCAGAAGCTTGACGGACTGATGACTGGAGGTGCAGTTGTTGGTGTAGAGGGAGAAGAGCAGAGGCGAAAGAACACAGCCCTGAGGGGGATCCAGTGCTGATGGTCTGTGAGTTGGAGACGTGTTTCCCCAGCTTGACATGCTGCTTCCTGTCAGACAGAAAGTCAGTGATCCACCTGCAGGTGGAGTCAGGCACACCAAGCTGGGAGAGCTTCTCCTGGAGCAGAGCCGGGATGATGGTGTTGAAGGCAGAGCTGAAGTCCAAAAACAGGATCCTGGCGTAGGTTCCTGCAGAGTCCAGGTGCCGGAGGATGTAGTGGAGGGCCAGGTTGACTGCGTCATCTACAGACCTATTGGCTCTGTAGGCAAACTGCAGGGGGGTCCAGGAGGGTGTCGGTAATGGCTTTGAGGTGTGAAAGCACAAGGCGCTCAAAGGACTTCATAACCACAGAGGTCAGGGCGACGGGTCTGAAGTCATTAAGTCCTGTGGTCCTTGGCTTCTTGGGGACAGGGATGATGGTTGAGGTCTTGAAGCAGGCTGGCACGTGACATGTCTCCAGTGAGGTGTTAAAAATGTCTGTGAACACTGGAGACAGCTGGTCAGCACAGTGCTTCAAGCATGATGGGGAGACAGCATCTGGTCCAGCAGCTTTCCTGGGATTCTGTCTCCTAAAGAGTCTGTTGACGTCCCTCTCGTGGATGGAGAGAGTCGTTACTGGGGTGGGTAGGGGGGGTGGAGGTGGAGACCTTTAGGGAGGGCATGGGTGGGGGGGGGGCCCAGGGCCCTGCTGAGGTGGGTGAGGTGGAGGTGATGCACAGTGGCTGTAGCTGTAGGGAGGTGTCGTGGGGGGATGGTGTCAGGACTGACCTTTTGTCTTTCAAATCGACAGTAGAACTCGTTCAGGTCGTTGGCTAGGTGTCGGTCATCGAAGGAGTGGGGGGGGGGTTTTTAGGCTTGTAGTTGGTGATCTGCCTAAGTCCTTTCCAGACAGTTGCAGAGTCATTAGCTGAGAACTGGTTTTGGAGTTTCTCAGAGTATCGTCGTTTAGCCTCCTTCACCGCCTTGCTAAACTTGTACTTTGACTCTTTAAATCTGTCTTTGTCCCCACTCCTGAACGAGTCTTCCTTAGCCAGCCTTAACCTTCTGAGTTTGGCTGTGAACCAGGGTTTGTCATTGTTGTAACTCACCCTGGTGCATGATGGAACACAGCAGTCCTCACAGAAGCTGATGTATGACGTCACAGCCTCTGTGTACTCATCCAGACTGTTGGTAGCAGTCCTGAACACATCCCAGTCAGTAGAATCCAAACACGACTGGAGATCCTCCACAGCCTCACTGGTCCACTTCCTTGATGTCCTCACAACAGGTTTGCAGAGCTTTAGTTTCTGCCTGTAGGTGGGGATCAGGTGGACCATGACGTGGTCAGAGTGTCCCAGTGCAGCACGGGGGACAGCGTGATAAGAATCCCTGACTGTGGTGTAACAGTGATCCAGAATGTTCTCCTCTCTGGTCGGGCATTTAATATGCTGTCTATATTTAGGGAGTTCGTGAGTGAGGTTCCCTTTATTAAAGTCACCAAGGACAATAACTAGGGACTCCGGGTTGGTCCGCTCCACTCACAGAATGTGGTCGGCAAGCATGCGCTGCGCGTCCTGCACGTTGGCCTGCGGTGAGATGTAAACACCGACCAGGATGAATGACGCGAACTCACGGGGTGAATAAAAAGGCTTACAGTTTATAATGAAATATTCCAGGTTAGGAGAACAATGCTGCTGGATCACTGTCACGTCGTTGCACCACCCGCTATTGATGTAGAAACCGATTCCTCCACCTTTAGTTTTGCCGGAGAGGTCCGTGTCTCTGTCCGCTCTGTAGAGTTGGAAGCCTGCCAGCTGCAGCGCAGAGTCGGTATTAATCCACAGAGCCACGTCTCCGTGAAGCACAAAACAGCAGATGAGAAAAAGTCCCTGTTTCTGACCAACAGCAGTTGTAGTTCCTCCAGTTTGTTGGGCAGTGAGCGCACGTTAGAGAGGAATATTCCCGGTAATGGTGTGCGTAATCCTCGCTGGCGGAGACGCACAAGCACACCGGCCCGTTTTAATACAGCCTGGTATACACTGGCTTTAATACAGCCTGGTATACACTGGCTTTATTACAGACTGGTATACACTGGCTTTAATACAGTCTGGTATACACTGGCTTTAATACAGCCTGGTATACACTGGCTTTAATACAGCCTGGTATACACTGGCTTTAATACAGCCTGGTATACACTGGCTTTATTACAGACTGGTATACACTGGCTTTAATACAGCCTGGTATACACTGGCTTTAATACAGCCTGGTATACACTGGCTTTAATACAGCCTGGTATACACTGGCTTTAATACAGCCTGGTATACACTGGCTTTAATACAGCCTGGTATACACTGGCTTTAATACAGCCTGGTATACACTGGCTTTAATACAGTCTGGTATACACTGGCTTTAATACAGCCTGGTATACACTGGCTTTAATACAGCCTGGTATACACTGGCTTTATTACAGACTGGTATACACTGGCTTTAATACAGCCTGGTATACACTGGCTTTAAAACAGCCTGGTATACACTGGCTTTAAAACAAGGGATCGGACACATTCATGCAGAGAAAACATGTAAATTAGAACATCAAAGACAGAGAGAGAGATTACAGAAACAACAAACAGAAATGATGATAAATAAGACATAAATATCCAATGATTATTATTATAATAATATAAAATAAGTTTTGAACGTTACAAGTGAACATTTGATCCTGACAGGGTACAGATGTTCCCTTATCATCTGTATTAGTATGTTGTATATAAAGATGATATTAATAGATATATATATATATGTATGCATATGTGATATTATATTGTATATATATTGAGTTAGTTGATCTTTTCTTGATGTTGTTGTGGATGTGTGTGATTATAGGAGGGGGGGGGGCATTGTTTTAATAGTTTAACATGTTGGGAAATCACTTTTTAATATTACTGTCATTTTACCATGGTGTGTGTGTCTGTGTGTGTGTATGTGTGTTTGTGTGTGTCTGTGTGTGTGTGTTCCAGATGTTTTATTTTAAATCTAAAGATTATGTGATGTTGTATATTATATATGAAGGAATATGAATTGTCTTTAATGCATGTATAATAGTTGTATCTTGCAGTATTGTCAGTGTTATAAACTTGTTATTACATCTTGGTCTATATCTATAATCTATCGTCAGTTTAATAAACATTATTAATTAACTATAAAACTTGTTCTGATTGTGATTTCTGATTAATTATTATAAGCAACATATCTCTCAGTCTGTAAAATGTTTCTTATGTTAACTTTCAGTAAGTCAAGTTGATTTCTAGAGCACATTTAAACACAGATTAATCTGACCAAAGTGCTGAATAAAATAACATTAAAATGTAAAAATCAAAACCCAAAAAGAAGATCCCAACGCCAACAACAAGCAGCAGTTCCCAAACCCAGAATGATAGACATGATGAGACCAGATTGAGAGATTGGAGAGTTATAATGGGTCTTTATCCCAGATATAAAAACAGAAATGGAGGGAGCACATCTGATATGTGAAGGCAGCAGCTTCCACCGTCGTGGAGCAGCAGCTGAAAGGCTCTGTCCATATTTGGAAGTTTGCAGATGATCTGTATCTGTGTTTTATTATAAAGTTAATGAAATAAAAGGTGTTCTACTTTGTCTCAGCTACAGCTCTGAGTCTCTCCCTCTGCTCCCGTTTACCTCACCACTGAGTCTCACTTCATGTCCCGCCCACAACACTATCTGGTTGGTAGATGTTAGACGAGTATCAGCCAATCAACACTCACCACTGAGTCTCACTTCATGTCCCGCCCACAACACTATCTGGTTGGTAGATGATAGACGTGTATCAGCCAATCAACACTCACCACTGAGTCTCACTTCATGTCCCGCCCACAACACTATCTGGTTGGTAGATGATAGACGTGTATCAGCCAATCAACACTCACCACTGAGTCTCACTTCATGTCCCGCCCACAACACTATCTGGTTGGTAGATGCTTTAATGATTAAATCTAGAGCGCTCCTTTAATGAGTCATTTAGGAAACTGAAGTAACTATTCAGATATATATGTACATTTCTTGGGGTTCAACCCCCCATCACAGCGAGGTGTGTTTTATCACATTTGTTTCACCTTACATGGTAACACAGTCTTAAAGCAAGCATCAGGTTGGATATACGTAGAAACATCTCACATGATGATATTTCCTATATGCATATGCATATGCATGCTATCTAACATAGAATCTAACGGCTCAGTTTGACTGCATTGATCACTAGGTCAAAGCAGTAACCTTTTTCTCCCCTATGTGCACCCAGAGCCTAACCCCCAAGTGCATGTAGACAGGGCCCCAACAGGACTTCCTCTTTCTAGCTGTGCAGGTTCAGACAGACAGTTACACAAAGCAACTTATGCATCTGAGGCCTCTTGCAGACACTTCCTCTTCAATACTGCAGGGTCAAATAGGCAGCTTCACACAGTAACACACACTAAAATGTCTCTAAGCATGTTTATAGTAATATCAGTGACACAAAAACTTAGCATGATTATATTTGTAAGCAATCATATAATTTTAGAAGTGAATCAACACTCACAAACCAATATCAAAGGCAGTATTATAGTTCCAAGAGCAGAAATAGATTTTAGCTGTTTTTGGGTTAACTCATGTCAAAAGCAGAAGCACAGTCTCAACTGTTCTTGAGCTGATACATTTCAAAAGCAGAAGTATAGTTTAGCTGTTTTTTGGATTAATACAAATGCATTTCGAAAAGCAAATATATTTTAAAAAGCAGGAGTATAGTTTTAGCTGTTTTTTGGCAGTATCTTTGCTCTTTTACCTGTTTCTCTCAAACGGTACGGTCATTCTTATTTGGTGTTTGTATACAAAAAAAGTCTTTCGGAGCTTTCTCTGTATAAATACCATATATGTTCACTAACTAGTCTAAAACCAGACACCTGCTTAGACTTTCAATCAGCAGTGTCTGATAGGCACCAGACTGAAATCTATTCTGTTTTGAATGTGTGGTTAACAGTTTTGACAGCAGTGTGTTAGCATTTGAACAAAGTGCTGTAAATCTACAGTGTTGTGCACGTTGTGGTTAAAGTCATGGGATAAGTGTGTAGAGTTTAGAAAACTGTGTTCAAGCAATGAAAAACTTACTAGTCTGGTCTACATGAACTGCTGCTGTGTAGACTGGATTTAGAGTCTGGTCTACATGAATATATAATATTTGGTTTCATTTAATGGCTTTAAACTGAACTATTGATTATATTTTGAGGTTTTTTTCTTGTTGAAATGTGAATCTATGCAGTAACCATTCATTCACCTTTAGATAAATGTAGTGGAGAAAAAACAAAAGTCCAATATTGTCTCTTTTTAATGCTGCAGAGAAAAGAAGAAACTTGACAAACAAAATACAAATAATCAAGTGAATTAATTTGAAAATGTTGGTGTTTTCGCACAACCGGAAGTTCCTAATTAAAATATATGCATAAAATGAGAATATATCTAACATGAGAAGGTATTCGGAACCATATTTCACAGTTTTGTTTTGTTTCTGTCCTGTTATCAGCTGTGAAACACTTTGGAAACTTTATCTTCGAACAGAAGCAAACACATTGGCTGCAGCGCCCCCTGACGTCAGCTGCGTCACTGTAACATGCTGCCTTCAGGTACTCTCGTAAACCCCACTTTTATCAAGATGAAGCGTGATTAAGTAGTTTTTTTATTTTGGAGGTTAGGGTACGCACACACACACGCACGCACACACACACACACACACACACACACACACACACACACACGCACGCACACACACACACACACACACACACACTGTACATTACATGTAAAAAAGTTAGTATGTAATAACACAAGAAGAAAAATTAAACAATTAAATTATTGACGCGTTTCGTATTTCCGAGCATTTTACAGGCATATATAAATGTAACTAACTGGCATATTCATCCAAAAATAACATGAAATAAAACGAGAAGAAAAACTACAGAAATAAAAAGAGAAGAACAAATAATGTATAAATAATTAAAGTTGTGGTATTTCGTATTTCAGAGCGCTTCATAAATACATTCTACTTACTTAGGCTACTTACACACAAGATAATATTATACAGCAAGAAAAAGAAAATAAAAATAAATAATGATGCTGCTCGTATTTCCGAGCTCAGAAGCTGTCCCTGAACGCGGCAGCAGCAGTCGGCTCAGCTCTCCATTTCAGTCCGGTCTGTTGTGTTCATCGCCCCGCTGCCACTCTGACCTTTTTACAACCGTTCCTAAAAAAAAATGGGAACGTTTTGATTTAACCCCCGGCATCGGCGATACACACAGCTCTTCACCCATCATTTGGACCTAGAATATATTAATCCATACCGCTGCTGGGCGTCTCTGTGCCGAAGACAAGAAACGGTGAGTGGATCATCCCGCAGGTAG
This sequence comes from Perca schrenkii, assembly GCA_025617405.1. Taxonomy (NCBI): domain Eukaryota; kingdom Metazoa; phylum Chordata; class Actinopteri; order Perciformes; family Percidae; genus Perca; species Perca schrenkii. Next base: position 31,605,903 of record CM046806.1, on the reverse strand, counting down.
AAGCGAGCCCAGACCGGTGTCGCTTGTAGCTCGTGTCCGCGTCTGAGCTGCGGCCTGTCGGCTCTCTCAGAACTCGAGGCCCGTGGTTCGCCTACGGAGTAGGAGGCCGCGAATACAATTGGCTCTCTAAAGTAGACATAAACGCCAAATTTTAAATACATAATCTGACATATGGGTTTCTTTGTGACGCGGTTAAAGTATCAGAGGTTAATAAATAAATAAAATAATGTTTTATCTGCTTACTTCAGCTAATTTTAGCGTTCAGGTTAGCTAGCTAGCGTGGTGCTAGCCGGCTAACATTAGTCGCGTTTTGTTGCCTTTAATTAATTTCTGTGCTGGATAACAAGTCAACGTAAAGATTAGTTTATCACCGTTGGGTTCATGGTTATACGTGGAGGATGTTTAATCCGAGTTGCGGTTTGTTTTACGGGCCTGACAAACATCGCAGTTGCTAATCAGCGTTAGCAAGGGAAGCTAACAGTTAGCTTTTAATGCTTAGAACATTAAACCCAGTGTACTCCCGGCTGCACAGCTCGCTACACGGCTTAACGTTGGGCAGTAACACAACCCTGCTTTATCCTCTTATGTTGATTCGTGTCTGATGAAGTAATTAAGCTGCGTGTGCCCCGGACAGATGATGAAATTGGGGGTCACACAGTTGGCTTTGTTACATGTGAACCATGTTATGCTCCATGTTGACTCTGTGGCAGAGTTTCTGACATTGTGCAAGTTTTAAAGTCACAAACAAAGGAGGTTTGTTCAACAGGGAGTATTAAAAACACGGTGACGACCACCACAGGACTTTGTTTAAGTTTCTACACAATGGCTGCAAGTCATTCCTCTGTGTTTGTATATAGTGATAAATGTAGGTTACAACTTTACCAAGTTGACAAAACAATCCGAACCACAACATCCACCCTTTTAGTTTGTTCTGGAGCTTTCTATTCGGTGACAATATCTTTCCTCGTGGATTTGCCTGATGATAGGAGAACTGTAGATTTTAACTCTTGTTTTGCTCAGGTCAAATTTGACCCGTTTTCAAAGTTTTTTTTTTTTTTTTAATATCAGAAATATGGGTTTCTTTCATTCAAATTGCCCAACAAATAACATGGATGTACGTTGTACTTTATGGGACCCAGACAACCTTCTTCGCAGGTTGAATTAATCATTACTTTAATTGGATTTGGGGTGTTTTTATTCAGGTTTATAGAATGATTTAAAAACCATCTCCTGATTCAACACGTCTGTGATTCACCCAACATCCTCTGATCTTAAGTATTAATTAAAAATAACACACACTCACTCACACAAATACACACACACACACATGCAGACTCACATTCACAGACACACACACACACACACAGACTCCCATTCACAGACACTCACACTGACACAAAATAAATGATTACTTTCATTGCATTTTGGGTGTTTAATACAGCTTGATATCATTTTAATTATTTTTTTTATGATTTCCAAACTGTCTCCTGATTAAACTATTCACTCAACATCCTCTGATTTTAAGTATTAATTAAAAATAACTCAATTTCTGCTTTTTTAAAACACAATAATTAGGTATACTGTCATTATAAATTAGGTTTATTGACCTTGAATAAAAAAAACTTTGAATAAAGTGACAAAAACATTTTAAGAAAGCGCCCAAAAAAAAGAAGTACATTTTCAATTTTGGCCTGCAAGGACAACAAGTTAATTGGGGAGAAACACGAGGCTTAAAGTTCCCATTTTTTTAGGACTTCTTGTCCAACTTTGTCTTCAATTATGTGTAACTCTCTATAAAGTATAAAGAGTCTTTAAATAGTGGAAAGCAATGGTGAGCGTCAGTCTTAAAGGTCCCATATTATATAAAGTGAGATTTCCATTTCTCTTTTGGTTACAAAGCAGTATACTTTTTTAAAGATTATTTTTTTGGCGTTTATTTTTGACAGGAAACATGAAGACATGAAAGGGGAGAGAGAGGGGGAATGGCATGCAGCAAAGGGCCGCAGGTCGGAGTTGAACCTGTGGCCCGCTGCGTCGAGGAGTACACCTCTATATATGGGCGCCCGCTCTACCAACTGAGCTATCCCGGCGCCCACAAAGCAGTTTAAAGTATATAAAACACTGCGAAAGTATGAAAGCGCTCAGAGAAACGCACACACACGGTCCGTATTTAAAATCGGTGACTTTAAACAAGCCTTCGGGATTTCTGTACGGTTGTGATGTCACAAAGATACTATATTTAAAGGTAGAAAGTGCCGTTACAGTCATTCTCCGGCCGCGATGACAGAGAGCGCACGTGTGAAAGTAGAGCAGGGTTCAACAATATGGCTCGGTTTGATTTGAATGTGGCCGTTGGCCAATCAGCAGTTGAGTTGGCGCTCAAATCTTTTTAAAGTTTGTTTCGACATTATTTTTTACACTTTTGATGCTTTTTAACTTGCTTTTTAGCTTTTTTACATTTTGGTTTAGACTTTTGTAGGGCTGCTACCTCTCAGTCGATGAGTCGACTAATTGGTAGTTTTGGTCTTAGTCGACTAAGATTTCTTTAGTCCATTAGTCATTTTTTATGCTTATTCGTGCTTAATTACTTATTTCCAAGAAACTTCTGAGCACATTTATGGTAAACACAAGATTTAAAGTGGTGCTTTTGCAGGATTAATTGTGGAGAAACTCAGTTTTACAGATGGTTAATTAACTACATTTATATTGTGCTTTTCTAGTCTTAACCACCTCTCAAAGAGCACAGCTCTGTCAATTAAATCAACTAATCGATTAGTCGACTAAATCCTATAAGCGTTAGTCGACTAAGAAGTTCTTCAGTCGATGACAGCCCTGTTGTGCGCGCGTGTGTGCGCGTCTGTGTGCATGTGTATATAAAAAGAGTGCGAGAGTGTTTACGAAGCAGACTAACGGGAAGGATTTGGGGGGAATTGGGACAGGCAAAGGGAAAAGTATTATAGATTGAGCAATAAAAAAGGGCCCCCCCATCTTTACCTAAATCACATAATTTATCACGAGACGATATAGCAGTTCTTTGGACATTGATACAATATTTACTGATATCTGTCTGTCTTAACCACCTCAAAGCTCACAGCTCTGTCAATTAAATCAACTAATCGATTAGTCGACTAAATCGTATAAGCGTTAGTCGACTAAGAATTTCTTTAGTCGAGGACAGCCCTAGACTTTTGACGTTTTTTTTGTTGTTGTTGCCGAACCCTGTGACTGACTGAGCCGGTCGGGTCGGCTGCGCTCGTCCTGCGCTCCGTCCTGCTGTGGTCACCGCTGGGCGAGTTGTGATGATTAATCTTTTGATAAGAGGATCTGTCCGGCACAGTTTCAGACAGACAGGCACACACACACACACACACACACACACACACACACACACACACACAGAGTGACACACACACAGAGTGACACACACTCAGACAGACAGACTTCAAATTATGCCCTAATGAACTTAGCCCAACTGGACCCATCAGACTCAGTGTGCAGTGTTAGTAGGGCTGTATGCTTTTGTCCCGGCCGATTTGAATGTATTTTTTGGGCATTTTTGGCAGCCCTACCCGGTACTTGTATGCGTTCTGGCTGTCTCCAGTCCGCTGCCATGTGTATCGGATTTAAACGTGCTAAGTGGGTCGGGGGAGCGGGTCGAACTGGTGCTGCAGACAGCTGGAGGCTACTTTACTTTCAGACTCAGAAAGAAGTTTATTGCCATTAGTAGTTCCCCCTCCCCCTTTGCCTTGGTGATCAGTGCACACATACACACAAACATATTAAACATTAATAAGAAATGAACAATAAATACACACACACACAGACAGAGAGACACACACACACACAGACAGAGAGACACACACACACACAGACAGAGAGACACACACAGTCAGAGAGACACACACACACGAGAGACACACACACACACTGAGAGACACACACACACACACAGTCAGAGAGACACACACAGACAGAGACACACACACACACAGAGAGACACACACACACACAGAGAGACACACACACACACAGAGAGACACACACACACACAGACAGAGAGACACACACACACAGACAGAGAGACACACACACACACACAGTCAGAGAGACACACACAGACAGAGAGACACACAGACAGAGAGACACACAGACAGAGACACACACACACACAGTCAGAGAGACACACACAGACAGAGACACACACACAGAGAGACACACACACACACACACAGAGAGACACACACACACACAGACAGAGAGACACACACAGTCAGAGAGACACACAGACAGAGAGACACACACACAGAGAGACACACAGACAGAGAGACACACACACACACACAAGTTTTTCAATTAAAAAAAAGCAGTTTCCCAGTACATTTTGTGTCTGTGGGTTGTAGTCGTGTTGTCTCTTTTTCGGTTTTTGTGTCCCTTTTCAGGTAGTTTTGTGTCTCTTTTTCACATCATTTAGGACCGTTACTATCTCCATATCGGTGCCTAAAAACGTTGAAAAAACGCGAGCAGATAATACATAACAAACACTGAAAAAGCTTGTAGCGTGAAGAACCTTTTGGTTAACCCCTAAACTCTTATCTAGCTTTTCCAATGTTTTTTAAAACACAGATATGGGGGAACGCCTAAATCCCTCTCCGCCAAATACGCATATCTAAAGTCTTTCCCTCAGTTTGTGGAAGACTTAAGTGTGCAGATTTGGCAGAGGAGTTTAGGGGTTAGGGGTTTTTCCTCAAGAAAATGTCATGTTTTCTTTTAATAAAAGAAATATACAATTTGACCATATCTGGGTCTAAAACATTGGGACAACTAGAGCAGATAATCACTGAATAACAGAAGAAAAAAAACTTAAAGATAAAGAAATCCAACTACAATCATTAGATCAGAGTCTCCTTAGTTTCATTCAGTTGGCTTCAGGTATCTAAACCTTTTAAAGGGGCGCTGTCACAGACAGTATATATTATGGAGCACCAGACCCCTGTGTCTCTGGTCTGAGACCAGTGAAGGATATCAGAAGTCTCTTTCCCGGTGCTGGCTGAGCGTTACTGAGCAGCCTCCAACTGAGCTTGAAGA
>CM046806.1:31533318-31595818 GCA_025617405.1 Perca schrenkii | reverse complement strand
TTACCCTCCTGTAATATGCCCAAAATGGGCCCGTATAAACAAACGTGAGTGACCCAGGAATTATCCACTGCCCTGACTACAGGAGTCATTTTAATTGCTGTGTGAATGCCTCTGGTGTCTGATATTTAAATGTCTCGTTGTTTTGTCTGCAGGTGAAGAGACTACATGTCCCAGAAAACCCTGTGAGAGCCAGCTACTTCTTTCTCTTGTCCGTGTTTCCTCTCTCCCTCCGTCCGATTGGTTGGATGAGTCCCAAACAGCGACAGAACTGTGAGCAGTGATTGGGCGCTGAGCCAGACCGGGTAGCCAACGGGGAGCCAGGTGAGAGACGAAGGGCGTGTGAGAGTTTAAATAACTTTCCAGATTTAACTCTATGTAATTTATCTTTTTTCCTGAACGCAATCTTTTTCATTTGATCACAGCAATCTCCACCAGACTCCATGTAAATAATCAGGACTTTTAGCGTGTATAGAGCCAGCATTTCTCCACCAGACTCCATGTAAATAATCAGGACTTTTATTGTGTATAGAGCCAGCATATCTCCACCAGACTCCATGTAAATAATCAGGACTTTTAGCGTGTATAGAGCCAGCATATCTCCACCAGACTCCATGTAAATAATCAGGACTTTTAGCGTGTATAGAGCCAGCATATCTCCACCAGACTCCATGTAAATAATCAGGACTTTTAGCGTGTATAGAGCCAGCATATCTCCACCAGACTCCATGTAAATAATCAGGACTTTTAGTGTGTATAGAGCCAGCATATCTCCACCAGACTCCATGTAAATAATCATGACTTTTAGCGTGTATAGAGCCAGCATATCTCCACCAGACTCCATGTAAATAATCAGGACTTTTAGCGTGTATAGAGCCAGCATATCTCCACCAGACTCCATGTAAATAATCATGACTTTTAGCGTGTATAGAGCCAGCATATCTCCACATGTAAATGGGTGAATTAAGGGTTTGTTGGAACAGTGGAAAGATGAACCAAGACGGCTTTTGGTAGTTGTATTTAGTTTCTGTCCACTTTGAATGAAGTGTGTTTTACGATGACAAAAGTCCTGATTATTTACATGGAGTCTGATGGAGATATGCTGGCTCTATACACGATAAAAGTCCTGATTATTTACATGGAGTCTGATGGAGATATTCTGGCTCTATACACGCTAAAAGTCCTGATTAATTACATGGAGTCTGGTGGAGATATGCTGGCTCTATACACGCTAAAAGTCCTGAATATTTACATGGAGTCTGGTGGAGTTTGGTGATGGTGATGTCGGGGCTGTTTCATGTTAAACTAAAAGAATCTTACTCTTTAACTAAAAGCTCTATCTCTGTAGGGATCCATCCCATAATGTTGTCAGACACTTAGAATAATAATCTGAGTCTGTCAGCGGCAACAACAGAACTTTTAGTGGACGCTAACTGATGCTGAACATTTGTCCATTAACATTTTCACATGTAGTAAAAAGTGCTCGGTACACCTGCTCCGTGCATGATGGCATAGCCTAGGGCTGTGCAATTAATCAAAATTTAGTCGTGATTATGATTTCGGCTCCCAATGATCACAAAAACAGAATAATCGAGAAAAACAATTATTTTTCTCATTACGTTTTGCAAGTAAACTCTTATTTTCTCTCGTGTTCTGAATAAAGTTTAAATAGGAAAAGTATTGAGGCAAATTTCACAGTTGTGTGTGTTTTTTTTTTTACGGTATGAGTTTTTTTTAAATTCAATAATCGCAACATCTTTCCAGAAGTCTACGAGTAATCGTGTTAAATTATCGTGATTTCAATATTGACTGAAATAATTGAATAATTTACTATAATCGAGCAACCCTAGCATAGCCTCCAGCACCTGTTCCCCCTATACAGATTAAGCGGTGTGTACAAAATGTAATGAATGGTACAGGGAAGAATTAAAACAAGGTGCATGTGCTGTGTTTGTTTGTCTCTGTAGGCTAGCCATCATGGCGGACGTGGACCCAGACACGCTGCTGGAGTGGCTGCAGATGGGGCAGGGCGATGAGCGCGACATGCAGCTCATCGCCCTGGAGCAGCTCTGCATGCTGCTGCTCATGTCTGACAACGTGGACCGCTGCTTCGAGACGTGAGTTTTTCAGTTAACCGGTGGAAGAAGTATTCGGATCCTTTTTACTGCAGTAAAAGTTCTAATACTACACTGTAACAATACTCTGTTACAAGTTAAAGTCATGCCTCCCTCTCTCTCTCTCTCTCTCTCTCTCTCCATCCTCTCCCATATTCCAGTTGTCCCCCGCGGACCTTCCTCCCAGCGCTCTGTAAGATCTTCCTGGACGAGAGCGCTCCAGATAACGTGCTGGAGGTCACGGCCCGGGCCATCACCTACTACCTGGACGTGTCGGCCGAGTGCACCCGCAGGATCGTGGGCGTGGACGGGGCCATCAAGGCGCTCTGCAACCGGCTGGTGGTGGTGGAGCTCAACAACCGGACCAGCAGAGACCTCGCCGAGCAGTGTGTCAAGGTAGGAGCAGCTGATTCATCTGCTGAAGGTTAGAGAGAGTTAGGAGTTACCTGAGGGGAAGGGGGGGCCAGGTGGTCTGGTAACCAGGGACCTGCACAGGCTGGAGAGGGAGATACAGACTGAGAGGGAGAGAGATACAGACTGAGAGAGAGAGAGAGAGAGAGAGAGATACAGACTGAGAGAGAGAGAGATACAGACTGAGAGAGAGGGAGAGAGATACAGACTGAGAGGGAGAGAGATACAGACTGAGAGAGGGAGAGAGGGAGAGAGGGAGAGAGATACAGACTGAGAGAGAGGGAGAGAGATACAGATTGAGAGAGAGGGAGAGAGATACAGACTGAGAGAGAGAGAGAGAGAGAGAGAGGGATGGAGAGAGGGAGATACAGACTGAGGGAGAGAAAAGGCGACACAGACTGAGAGAGAGAGAGGGAGGGAGAGAGAGAGGAGACACAGACTGAGAGAGATGGAGACACAGACTGAGAGAGAGAGAGGGAGAGAGATGGAGACACAGACTGAGAGAGAGAGAGGGAGAGAGATGGAGACACAGACTGAGATAGAGAGAGGGAGAGAGATGGAGACACAGACTGAGAGAGAGATGGAGACACAGACTGAGAGAGAGAGGGAGACACAGACTGAGAGGGAGAGAGATGGAGACACAGACTGAGAGAGAGAGATGGAGACACAGACTGAGAGAGAGAGAGAGAGATGGAGACACAGACTGAGAGAGAGATGGAGACACAGACTGAGAGAGAGAGAGATGGAGAGACAGAGAGATGGAGACACAGACTGAGAGAGATGGAGACAGACTGAGAGAGGGAGAGAGATGGAGACACAGACTGAGAGAGGGAGAGAGATGGAGACAGACTGAGAGAGAGATGGAGACACAGATTGAGAGAGAGAGAGATGGAGACACAGACTGAGAGAGAGAGGGAGACACAGACTGAGAGGGAGAGAGATGGAGACACAGACTGAGAGAGAGAGAGATGGAGACACAGACTGAGAGAGAGAGGGAGACACAGACTGAGAGGGAGAGAGATGGAGACACAGACTGAGAGAGAGAGAGATGGAGACACAGACTGAGAGAGAGAGAGATGGAGACACAGACTGAGAGAGAGAGAGAGGGAGACACAGACTGAGAGGGAGAGAGATGGAGACACAGACTGAGAGAGAGAGAGATGGAGACACAGACTGAGAGGGAGAGAGATGGAGACACAGACTGAGAGAGAGAGAGAGAGATGGAGACACAGACTGAGAGAGAGAGGGAGAGAGAAGGAGAGAGACTGAGAGAAAGGGAGAGAGATGGAGACAGACTGAGAGAGATGGGAAGATTTTGTTTTGGGGCGTTTCTGCCTTTAATAGACAGGACAGCTGAGATATGAAAGGGGGGGAGAGAGAGGGAGAGACATGCAGGAAACTGTCACAGACTCAAACCCTGGACCTTCTCCGTCGAGGAATAAACATCTACATAATGTGCGCCCGCTCTACCAACTGAGCCAACCCGGCACACTAGCTGTTATGGTTTTTAATTTTAGATCCATTTATTACAGGATAATGTAAACAACCATCTCCTGAGTTCTCTAGCAGGTTAACCTGCATAAATTAAATGCTGAGGCGAGAGCAGCATTCTTCTCTCCCTGAGGCAGGGCTCCAGACTGGGACCAAAATTTGAGAGTGTGTGACTGAATTTTACATCCAGTCGCACATGTGCGACCAGCAAATTTGCCCCCGTTTTTTACACGTTAAAAATTTCGGTACCTGAGCGGTAAGCGCAGGCTTATCTGTCCTCTCTGACAGAGAGCGGAGCTCCGACACAAACACACACACACACGCAGAGGTGCGATCGGCACAAACTACGTCGGCTGTTTTGTTGAAGTCACAGCGAGTGATGCCGATAAACTGGTTTCAAGTGTGGTTACAGTTTTTAAAAACTTCACACAGACAGCGTTTGCTGCTATATGATATTAAAAACAGTCACGGTGCTGTTGACGTTACACTTCCTCTGAGACAAGCAGCAGGCTCAACAGTGTGTCAGCCCTGGGGACTGACTGACAGGCTGAGGCTGTAAGGCAAGGCAACCATACACAGTATATAATGGACCAATAGACCCCGTTGTTCTGGACGGAGACCAGTGGAGGATATTAGAAGCACTTTTCCGGTGATCTCTTGCTTTACTGAGCAGCCTCCAACTGCCAGAGACAACGTAGATGTGACGTGAGCAACGTGTCTGAAAGTGTGAAGTCTTCTGGTAGCTGTGCCGAGAGAAATCTCAATCATTCCCAATCTTACAGAGACGGAGAGTGTAGGTATATGTAAGGAGATAACATAGACACAGGCTAATTACTGATCACTAACATGCTAGTTAACATTAGTAATTAAACCTAAACAGCTAATGGAAGTCCAAACTGCCTGTGAGCTTCTCCTGTACTATACGGTAATTCCTCTACTGTGTGACAGTAAGTCTCGTGGTTATGACCCAATCGTTAGCCTATTTTTATAAAAGCGTCTGCTACGGAGCCATAACGTGAGCTACAAGGTAATGGAGCCTTTTATACATTGTCGTGTTTCTTTAGAAATAAACAACGGACAAATGGAGTCTTTAAACGCTTCAGATGTAAAGTTATTCTCTGTCAAAGTGACGTAAAAAAAAAAAATGGCGGTCAGTGGGATGCTAACAGGAGGTGATACCTTTGTAGCAACAAAATGGCGCCATCGAAGGTTCGCGTTCTGAAGCGAAGCTTACCCCCCCCTTGAAGGCAACTTTATTTCTACAGCACCTTTCAGCAACAAGGCAACTCAAAGTGCTTTACATGAAACATTAAAGAGCAACTGAAAACGGTCATGATGAAAATACAACAGGCTAAACAAGTTACAGTGAGTGAGAAATTAATAATTATTCAATTTAATAGGTTGTAGGGACGGGTTTGGGAGGAGAGAGGGAGGGGTTTTATGTATGCGTAACAATAAAATAACATAATGTTCTAAGTACATAGGATAAATAGGTTTGGAATTATTTTTACAACTGAAATAATTGATATGTAATTACAGACGGAAAGTACCGAAAACATGTACCATAATTTCCGGTATCTGTACCAATATTGGTTCAGATAGCCTAAACAATACATGTTTAATTTTAAGGTGAATTCATTGTATTTGTAGACCAGAGCTGCTATAGTTTTAAAATATTTTGTTTACCCTCATGACAGCGATGGTGCCTTCTATGTTGCATCTTCAAAAGTGACACTGAATTTGAAACAGCATACTGTAATTTCTGCATCTATTATCAAAGTATTTATTAGTAATACAGTGGAAATTAGTAGAAATGTGAATATTTGATTAGCATGTTGATTTACGGTGTGTGCCCCTAAATTTTCTGGTTAGGGGGCCACTGTGCTCCTACTGAAAAAAGTTAGTCTGGAGCCCTGCCCTGAGGAAGAACCAAAACACAGTCGCACAGTAAAGCACAATCTTTGTGTTTCTGCTTCATCCTGTTATCGTGTCGTTCAAGGCTGGGACGTCATCGGTTTGATAAGCAGCGGTGTGTTTTTATGTTCCAGTGAAAACCTCCTGAGTCTGTGTTGTTTGTCTGGTGTTCTCTGCAGTGTTTCTGTCTGCGTTATCACCCTGAACCGTGTGTGTGTCAGGGAGGCACGTAGCGGGGAGGTTAACTCAGGCTAAGACACGATAATAATAAGCCGAGTCAAACCACAAAACCAGGAGACTCCTAACCACGTGCTACCAGACGTTTATTAATACACAGCACAGGACAGCTGTGTTCTTTATTCAGACCTCAGTTTGCCTCAGCACAGATCTGCTCAAAGATAATGTTTGATCGGATTAATTTCATTTTATTTTTCCTCTAAAATGGCAAATATTTCATATCTAGTTTCCCCTTCTTTGTGTCGATGAAGAGAGCATTAGTTAAAATGTTTTGTTCCCAGTTTGAAGATCTTGATATTTTAGAGCTGAAGATTAGGGCTGGTCCGAATACCATTTTTTTTGAGCTTCGAAGCTTCGGTAGTAATGAGCATTGAATATTCGAAGCCTCGGAACATATTATTATCTCTAATAAAGGCAGGAATCTCTATGTGTCTGTCTGTTTGTTTGCATTTTGATTATTTTGAGAACCTTTCATCCAAACGTCCTCACGAGGGAGTGCAGCAGTGTCGTATTTGGTGCAATATAGATAGACAGGCCAGACGCGTTCAGAATTAATAAACTTTTAACCTCTCGAGGATCACCGTCTCGTCAACGGGACAGTTTGTGACTGGGGGCGTCGCTGTAACCTCGATAAAACTTCCACTCATGAGCGTTTTTATAACTTTTAAAGCATTAAATCTTTAAAATATAAAGCCATGTACACAACTGTTACAAAGTAAAAGAATATAAAACAATTTAGCCGTAATCTGAGCAGCCGAGAGTGCATGCATACCTGTTGTTGTTGTCCTTTCAGCAACAAAGTGGTATTTTGACCAAAACTTGATTTTCATAAATCCCCAAGAGTCCGAGGAAATGTAATATCCGAGCTTTATATTCCAAAACGATCTCTTCGCCTCACAATGTTGAAGTTTCTGGCCGAATCACAACGGAAAAACGCCCAACAGTTTTCCATGTCCGCACTTGTTATCGCCGCTAGCTTCTCTGCCCAGCTCGCTAAATGCTCGATGTGGGCGTCATCGTGTACCGACAGTCTCTTCTTCTTCTTCTTCTTAGTAGTTTATTGGCGGTTGGCAAACCAACTTAAATGTGCATTACCGCCACCAACTGGACTGGAGTGTGAACGAGAGATAAATGCAGAAAATAAATAAACCAAAATAAAAAAAAACGAATATTCAAATGTCAAATTTTAAAATCGAATACCAACCCACCGAACGAATATTCGAATATTCGGGTCCAGCCCTACTGAAGATCTCTGCCCTAACCCGACGGGACCCGACAGGACCCGTCAGGTTCGGTCTTAATTTCTATTATTTTTCACGAGCTCGGGCTTGCGCTTTGGGCTGCATGGTAAATGAGCGGTCAGGTGATGCGTTTTGATTAGCGTGAAAATGGATCCTGAGGAGGTGAAACGGAGGCTGGTCTCTGGGGGACTTAATTAATTTCTATGTTCCAACTTCCAAGTGGCCTACAGCCTCCGTTATTCATGAATAAATGATGTCAAAAAATTTATAAATGACTCATTTTCGCCAAATCCGGCCCCTTGCAGATTATAATCCGGCCCGCATATCAATTTCCGTTCACAACAGATTTTTGGCCCACCTATAGTTGTGCGCCAAAACCAAAAACACGGGAAAGTGTTTTTTTTAACTGCAGTTACGAGACACTCAAAAGAAGAATTTTGCAGATTTGCCGACTTTGAGACTCAGAAATTCCACATTTATGCCGAAAGATTGTTGTAAAAATTTGCTTGATTTGCTACATTCTATGATGAATAAGGAACATTTTTGCTGACTTATGTAGGGCTTTATGTAGACAAAAATGCAAAAAAAAGTCAGAAAAGGTGACAAATGTGAAAAAAGGCGACAATTTAAATAAAAAGGCGACAAAAACATCTGAGAAAGCCATAAAGAAGTTGGGGGAAATAAAACCATACAAAAATGACTACAGCACTACAGCGATGTCAAAATAGTGAGGTGAAGTAATACAGTCAAAGATATTTGACATTTTCGATGAAACAAAAGCACGTCAATAAACTCTCTACGTCTGGCCCTCGGTGTGATTCTCTTTTTCCAGTGTGGCCCTCTGGGAAAATGAGCTTGACACCCCTGCCACATGTGTCAAACTCGAGGCCCGCGGGCCAAATCTGGCCCCTTGCAGATTGTGATGCGGCCCGCATATCAATTAAGGTTCACAATACATTTTGGCCCAACTAGTTTTTGTCACTTTTTCTGACGTTTTTGTTACTTTTGCCGAAGTTTTTGTAATTTCTTCTGACGTTTTTGCCACTTTTTCCAACATTTTTGTCACTTTTTCTGACGTTTTTGGGCACTTCTTTTCTATGATGGCTGAGGAACTTTCTCCTGACTTCTTTAGGACTTTATGTCATCCAAACTGTAAGTGAGAAGGCTATATGACACGTGCAATAATACAGTCAAATATATTTAACTTTTTCGATTAAATAAAAGCCTATCAATAAACTAAACATATCTGGCCCTTGATGTGATTCTTATTTTCCAGTGTGGCCCTCTGGGAAGTTGAGTTTGACACCCCTGATGTAAACCTTTTCTGGTACAACCTTAAAACACAGTTATGAACCTGAAAATGAGCAGAATATGGGTGCTTTAAGTTGTGTGTGTTTTGTGGTGTAGGTGCTGGAGCTGATCTGTACCAGGGAGTCTGGCGCCGTGTTCGAGGCGGGCGGTCTGAACTGCGTGCTGAGCTTCATCCGAGACAGCGGCCACCTGGTCCACAAAGACACGCTGCACTCGGCCATGGCCGTGGTGTCCCGGCTCTGCAGCAAGATGGAGCCGCAGGACTCGTCTCTGGAGACATGCGTCGAGTCTCTGTCCAGCCTCCTCAAACACGAAGACCACCAGGTAACCTGCCAGACACAGAGACACACACACAGAGAGACACACACACACACACACACACACACACACACACGAGACACACACACACACACACACACACACACACACACACACACACACACACACACACAGAGAGCACACATACACACACAGAGACACACAGAGAGACACACACACACACACACACACACACACACAGAGAGACACACACACACATACACACACAACCACACACACATACATACAGAGAGACACACACACACAGAGAGAGACACACACATATACATACACACACACATATACATACACACACACACATATACATACACACACACACACACACACACACACACAGAGAGACACAGACACACACACACACACAGAGAGATACACACATATACATACACACACACACACACACACACACACACACACACACACACACAAACTTACACAGACAAACACACAAACTTAGAGACACACACACACACTTACACAGACACTTAGACAAACACACACAAACTGACAGACACACACACTTACACAGAGACACACACACGCACAGACACACACAAACTTACACAGACACACACACACAAACTTACACACACACAAACTGACACACACACAACCACACACACACAAACTTACACAGACACACACATAGAAACTTACACACACAAACTTACACACAAACTTAGACAGACACACACACCCCACCCCTAGCTATCTTCTCAGCCGAGCTAACCGCTCTTCTCTCTGTCCTCTCAGGTATCAGACGGCGCTCTGCGCTGCTTCGCCTCATTGGCCGACAGATTCACGCGCCGCGGCGTGGACCCCGCCCCTTTGGCCAAACACGGGCTGACGGAGGAGCTGCTGTCCCGCATGGCGGCCGCCGGCGGCACCGTGTCCGGCCCGGCCTCGTCCTGTAAGCCCGGGCGGACCTCGACGGGCGCCGCCCCTCGGCGCCCGGACTCCAAGCTGAGCAACCAGGTGTCGACCATCGTGAGCCTGCTGTCCACGCTGTGCAGAGGCTCGCCGCTCGTCACGCACGTAGGTCGACTCGCATCAAAACGCCAAAAACAATTCAATTTTATTTATAGTATCAAATCGTAACAGAGTTATCTCGAGACACTTTACAGATAGAGCGGGTCTAGACCACACTCTGTAATTTACTGATATCAGGTGATGATTCAGAAATGATGTTGGGAGACCTCAAAGATGACAACCAGTCCAAAGAGTACAAATCAAGTGCAGCTTTATTCAAACGGCGAACAAACTTTCATGACACTGGGACAACCGTGAGCATACAGACACGTCTGCTCATGGATGAACAACATGTACATCAGAATGAATACCTTTTTAAACTCTTTTTGTGCTCACACAGCATGAGACATGGAACAGTTGACTCTTAAACTACACCTTTTTATGGCTGATGCTCCTAATAGATTCTCACATTCCTGGCTCCAATTCCTCTGTGTGAAACTTGTACCCAAACTCATAATAGATATACACATTCTTGTGGGTGAAGGTTGTCCCCAGACTAACCTTCTTGTGTAGTACACTACATACAAGATATAAAATACATTTGAAACATGTAGGCTGAAATATCCAACCTATAATTTCCAAAGCCCCAACAATTACAGTAATTCCCCCCAAGAGCAAGCATTAGCAGTGGCTGTTGCGACAGTGGCGAGGAAAAACTCCCTTTTAGGAAGAAACCTCGGCAGACCCAGATTCTTGGTAGGGGGTGTCTGACGGGGCCAGTTGGGGGTGTGATGAACAGTGGCGATAATAGTCACATTAAAGATACTGGAACAGTGACTTCGAAGGTAGTCGTTGTAGTTCATGTCATAGCAGGGCACATCGTGTCATACGGAGTAGTGCAGTCTCCTATACCGGATCCTGACTACTCTGTGCGTATGAACATCACAGCGCATAACTGATGAAAAACACAGTTTTTACTCAATGGAAGTGGATGAGTTGTTGGGTCTCTAATAATGTGGATCAGTTTTTCCCAAAAAGCTGGAATATTTGGAGAATAAAGGTCGGAATATTACAGGGAAAATAAACTCAGAATATATTGAATTTTTTTTAAAGTTGGAGTATTTGCACACAAAAATTGTCCGATTTATTACGAGACAAAAAGTCAGAAAATTCTAGAAAAAATTTATTATTAATTAATTATTTTGCGGCGGTATCCAAGTCTGAATGAATTGAGTCCAAGACTGAAAAGTCCAGACAGGAGGATTCTAACACTACAAGTAGAGAGGACTTGGACAAAGCTAGTGCACCTGAAGCAACATATCCTCTATAAACGTCCTCAAATGTCTTGTATTTGTCCAAAACTCAAAGATGTTCAGTTTCCTGTCCCAGAGGAGAGAAGACACTAGAACAATATTCACATTTATCAAGCTGACATCGCACAAGATTACCTGTTTTATCATTTAAAAAAAATATGACTCAAACTGATTATCGGTTCTCAAAATTTGATTTAATAGTTGACGACTAACGGATTCATCTTTGCAGCTCTCAAGGAAATGAAGCGCACACACACACACACACACACACACACACACACACACACACACACACACACACACACACACACACACACACACACACACACAGAGTTAACAACCTGGTACCACACACACCAAACAGACACACACAGTACAAAGAAAGACACACACACAGTAATGTTTACATCCTGGTACCACACAGACACACACACACCCCACAGACACACACAGACAGACAGACAGACAGACAGACACACTCATACACACCAAAGACACACACACACACCAAAGACACACACACACACACACACACCAAAGACACAGACACACACACACACAACACGCACACACCAAAGACACAGACACACACACACAACACGCAGACACAGAGAGACACACACACACACACACACACACACACACACACACACACACACACCAAAGACACAGACACACACACTCATACCCACCCACCCACAGATTAAACGCTGTTTTTAAATGTCGTCCCAGCTGTCTGATCTTCTCTCGTCCCCCCTTTCTCTCTCGTCTTCAGGACTTGTTGCGTTCGGCGCTGCCCGACTCGATGGAGTCGGCGCTGGGCGGAGACGAGCGCTGCGTGCTGGACACCATGCGTCTGGTGGACCTGCTGCTCGTGCTCCTGTTCGAGGGACGCAAGGCGCTGCCCAAATCCACGGCGGGGTCGACCGGTCGGATCGCCGGCCTGCGGCGCCTCGACAGCTCAGGGGAGAGATCCCACCGACAGCTCATCGACTGTATCCGCAGCAAGGACACGGACGCTCTCATCGACGCCATAGACACTGGAGGTAAGAACACTAGCCATGTTTCCATGCACACGGTTTTAGCCAAATTAAGTGATATAGAATGAAAAATGCTGTCATGGAAACTTGATAGAATTAGAATAGAAAAGTTGTTAGTTCCTGAAGAATACAAAATGAAGTTAATAAAGTTAAACAAAAAACTGTGAGTCTTCCCAACGTTCTGCTAAAGCAGGGGTCTCCAACATTTCTTCATCTAAAGGTTACTTTAAAATAACGAAAGTGGCCAAGAGCTACTTGCATCACATCGCTTACATTTATTTACATAACACACAAAAGCTGAGTTAAGTTACTGTTTGCTGAAATTGCAAAACCCAAAGTTTATGAAAATATCTTAACTTCACGTCAGTGTTCTTGAGTATTTAACACTTCTTTTAGCCCACATAGTTATAGCTACATCACTGGAAATATTCCCATCCCGGTCCAAGAAAGAATAACCACTTTACACAATGTCTATGGCCCACAAAGTCAGTTACCTCACTTTTAATATTGGGGTCATTTTGTGTCTCAGTTTGTCAATCTATCCGCGAGCTACTGGACACCTGCTCGCGAGCTACCAGTAGCTTGACAGCTACTTTTTGGAGACCCCTGTGCTGAAGAATTGAAGCTTAAGTTGTTGTAAAGGTTGTTCTCGTTTTTCAGTGACTAAAAGTGACCCAATATTCTCTGTTTCCGCAGCTTTCGAGGTGAACTTCATGGACGATGTTGGACAGACGCTTCTCAATTGGGCCTCAGCTTTTGGCACACAGGAAATGGTAAAAAAAAGATTACAGAGACACTGACTCTTCATTTAAAATCACTCTTTTGTTTATTCGCCACATGAGCATGTTTGGTTAATCACGCTCAAATCACTCAGGTTGCCTCAGACATTTAGGCTACACTATATGTGCATTTCCTGCAGACCTAGGCCATTTCATTACACAATTCCTAACGGAGATCTTCTCACCGCTCCTGAAAATGGACTCCTTCGATGACACTTTCAATTGCAACAGCTTCTTTCCAGAATCCATTTTGCCGACTCTCTGTGTAGTCGCCGACGCTGATTGATTGGCTCGTGAACAGGGCAGCTGCTTTGTCTTGCTCTGATAGGCTACTCTGCGGCTAGCAATAGCCAATCAACAAAAGTATTGTGAGTTGTAGGTGGTTCTCTTTTCTAAAACAAAATGCCTCGCAATCTTTGGAGTGCACTCACCACATTGCAGCGTCATTTTTTTAAATTTAAATTTAATCTCCGGCTCCGTCCGTTGATTTCTATGCTCTACTCCGTCCCTATCATGTTACAACAATAAAATCTACTCCCGTACTGCTGGAATACCGTGACCTGCTGGAGTCTCGAAATATTGTCACCCTCTAGCTTGGATTTAAGGGTGGTAGGGTGACGTCTGTCTGTGTGTGTCCGTCCACTGCTCTGGTCCAGAGTGAAAGATCTCAACAACTATTGGATGATGAATTTGATCGTTTTACCAACCACGTGTGTGTTGTTGTTCCAGGTGGAGTTTCTATGTGAGAGGGGGGCCGACGTCAACAGAGGTCAAAGGTCATCTTCACTACACTACGCTGCCTGTTTCGGACGCCCACAAGTAGCAAAGGTAACGCCGAACAGTAAATAAAGCGGCCAGATTCTGTGAAATGTTGTTCATGTTCACGCTGGAATTTAACAGAGTACTCCAGGGGACTTGGGGGGGATATTTAAAGGGTTCATAGGGACTCCCAGGGACTCTTATGGGGTTGCACAGATTGTAAAAAGAAGATTCAGGACTTCTTTTAGGGGCTTTTACTTATAACAGTATTTTTACAGTGTGGTATTAGTACTTTTACTGCAGTAAAGGATTTGAATACTTCTCCCACCGCTGGTTATGTTTTGTTCTAAAGTTCTGGCTGTGTGTTCTGTTTTTTTAAATGTGTGTGTGTCTCTTTCTCTGTGTGTGTGTGTGTGTGTGTGTGTGTGTGTGTGTCTTTCTCTGTGTGTGTGTGTGTGTCTCTTTCTCTGTGTGTGTGTGTGTGTGTGTCTGTGTGTGTGTGTCTAGACTCTGTTGCGTCACGGAGCTAACCCTGACCTGAGAGACGAGGATGGGAAAACTCCTCTGGACAAAGCCAGGGAGCGAGGACACAGCGAGGTGGTGGCTATACTGCAGTCCCCCGGTTAGTACACAGACGGTACTACTGTTTACTGCCCAGTACTACTGCTGCTACAGCTGTCCTCTACTACAGAAACTCTGAGTCGTCTAACACTCAAATGATTTAATCAACTAATCAATTAGTTAATTTAATGGACAGATCTGTAAAAACTTGAGTTTCTCCACAAAGAATCATTCAAAAGCTCCACTTTAAATCTTGTGTTTACCAGAGATGTGCTCACAAGTTTCTTTTTAAAAAAATCATTTAGCATAAAAAAAACGAAAAAGACTGATCGACTCAGAGGAAGGAGTCCCGACTTCTGCTTTTGCTTCAAACCAAACAAAAATCCTGCTTTCGGGTCATTTATTATTAAAAGAAAACGCTCCACAATCGTTGTGTTTCACGCAAGACACTTTTTACAAGTTTGGACTTTGAAAACCTCTGAAAATCATTCTGCTGTGAGAGTTAAAGTACGAGTAGCAGCGAGCTCGTCAACACCGTCTATCTTCCCTTCTCACATCCGTCAAATGGACTCTCTTCAACAATTCAAATCACAACTTAAAACACATCTGTTTAGACTAGCATATACCCTACATAACATTCACCATATCCATCTTGAGTTTATTGGCTGAAATGTTTTTAACTAGTTGAAAACCTTTATTACTTACTACTTGATTTTACTCTCGATAAAATTGTTGTGCTTGTATTAATGTTTTGATTGTTTTTGTAAGTGAAAAGTGCTTCACAATAAAGTGAATATAATAAATAAAAGGCCTAAGAATACAGGAAGGAAAACATAGGTACATGACATCAGACAGCATTGTCTAATTAAAAGCCTGTTTGAATAGTCGCACACACACACAATAAATAAAAGGCCTGAGAATACAGGAAGGAAAACATAGGTAAACGACATGTTTGAATAGTCACAGACAGACAGACACGCACACACAAACAAGCAAGCACACACACACACACACGCACACACAAACATGCACACAGACAGATGCACACACAAACACATACACAAAGCTAATAAGTCGGGACGAAAAAATCTGATAAAAAACACAAACAATGTCTTTAACTGCTTTTTTAAAAGAATCAGCAGAATTTTAACGTAAAGAGAGGCACCAACAGACAAAATGTATTATTATTAATGTTGTAACATGAACTTGTGTGTGTTATAGGTGACTGGATGTGTCCTGTGAACAAGGGCGACGACAAGAAGAAGAAAGATGCGAACAAGGAGGAGGAGGAGGGCAGTGAGCCCAAAGGAGACCCAGAAATGGCTCCAATCTACCTGAGGAGACTGCTGCCTGTTTTTGCACAAACTTTTCAGCAAACCATGCTGCCTTCTATTAGGTAAACTGTGAACTAACCCTTCAGCCGGCTTATTCCTATTGTGACTTTCTTTTATTCTCCAGTTTGACAGTCGGTTATAACGGAAAAAGAACATAAATAAACTACTTTAACGTAGATTTTCTTTAGAGCTTTATTACGTGGTATCGGATCGGTGCATAAACTCCAGTACTTCCCGATACCGATACCAGCGTTTTAGGCAGTATCGGAGCCGGAACATCTCTATTCCTAACGGAGATCTTCTCACAGCTCCTGAAAATGGATGGAGGGCTCCTTCGATGACACTTTCAATTCCAACAGCTTCTTTCCAGAATCCATTTTGCCGACTCTCTGTGTAGTCGCTGACGCTGATTGATTGGCTCGTGAACAGGGCAGCTGCTTTGTCTTGCTCTGATAGGCTACTCTGCGGCTAGCAATAGCCAATCAACAAAAGTATTGGGAGTTGTAGGTGGTTCTCTTTTCTAAAACGAAACGCCTCGCAATCTTTGGAGTGCACTCACCACATTGTAGCGTCATTTTTTTTTAATTTAAATTTAATCTCCGTTCCGCTCCCGTTGATTCCTATGCTGACGGGAGTGACATGAATATGTGTGGGCTGTTTTTACCGTGATACCTAGACCGTTTGTCCTTTCAAAGACATTCAAACAGTTCACAAAAGCAGAGAACGAGTAGCCTAGAAATCTAGACGCCACCTAGCAGCAGCAAATGTAATCTGCAGCCAGGGTCGTCTAGCAACTCTCTGAGCTGGATGAACCAAACTCTGGTCAGGCCAATCACATCATGTATAGAGTCGGTGGGCGGGGCTTAACATAATAGGCTCGTTCGAGATGAACTGCGCCTCGCCTGTAAAGCGGACGAGAGCAGGCGGGAGCAGCGGGGGGCGGTGACAAAAGTCCGCTCTCAAGTCGGACAGTTTTCCAGCTGACTCCAGCAGCCTTCAGGCTCAACAGGAAGTGACACAAACACTGTGGTCCGTTCGGGTCCGATTTAATAAAATGTTATCAGACCCATATATCAGCTCCTACACAGTCTCCAGTTATTTTTATTATGACAGAGTAGCTGTCAGAATGCTCTACATGTGATCTGTTGCTGATTTTAATTACCAACAGACTGTAGATGATCCGTAATCTGAACAGATTTAGTCTCTCTGACTTCTAAATGTAACTATCAGCCTCACAACATGTGTTCTGTACAGAATAAGCCTTTAAATCAGACAAATATCCGTTAAAATCCCTCCGATTCAAAATCAATAAAAAGTTTATACAAAACGTCATCATGTTGAGTCGATTCTGAACCAATCAGCTGTTCGATCACCTGGGAGGCCGGCGTTTCCCAGCATGCCCTGGGTCTGCCTGCGTCCGCCTGGCTCTTGCAGTCGGTGAAAAGCAACTGCGCTACCTGCGTCTCAGAACTGCGGCCGCCTTGGTCTCGTGAGATTATCGTTGCCCAACGTGTGCATGACGTCAGAGCAAGTCGGGATCAAGTCGGACACAAATCTAACCGGCATGCATTGGGCGCCGATCGCCGGTGATCGGTTCTGCGCAGATCTGGCTCATCTCGAACGAGCCTAATGATGGCAGAGTTGCGACCCCGCTACTTGAAAACAAAGGAGATGGCCGCTGCTGCTGGAGAACAGCTGTCTTTGGAATCAGCTTTGGCCGCGACTCTGGAAAGACTTGGAGTTCAGCTTTTCTTTGAGAAAAGAACAAAGAACGGCTCTGAAGTCATTCTTAAAAAAGGGAAGATGTGTTCAGAGTTTAAAGTTGAATCTATCAACTAGCGTTGCTCTGCCTGGTTGGAGCGCTATCCTATTGCGTGCAGAGGGAATTTGAAAGACAACAGTTTATCCCGCCCTTCAGATTGAGCCCTGCCGGTAAACATATTCTTTATAAATCTTTACGGTCATTCCCTGAAAGAACCAAGCAGGTCTGCCTTGTTGCACCCTCCACGTTTTCTCCAAATCATGACATTTTAGTTTTACAAGGCGAGGGACATCTGGCAATTGTCCGATAAATGAATTATAGTCGATCCAGACTATCCGCAGACCGACTGAACCAAACCTTTTTGGTTGTAAAAATGTAATCGAAAAAAGAAATGAACAGTGAAAGAATATCAAGATTTCTGTTGACATGTGTTGGAAGACTCCTGATGACAGCCGGGTGTATTTATTTGGTCTTTGTGTGTGTTTTTAGGAAAGCCAGTCTGGCTCTGATCAGGAAGATGGTTCACTACAGCAGCGAAGTCCTGCTGAAGGAAGTGTGTGACAGCGAGACGGGACACAACCTCCCCACGGTGCTGGTGGAGATCACCGCTACTGTCCTGGACCAGGAGGTACACACACACACACAGACACACACACACACACACGTACATGCTCACACACACATACAGACACGCACACACAGACACACACACACGCACACACAGACAGACACACACACACACACACACACACACGCACAGACACACACGGACGCACGGACACATACACACACACACACGTACATGCTCACACACACATACAGACACGCACACACAGACACACACACACGCACACACAGACAGACACACACACACACACGCACAGACACACACGGACGCACGGACACAGACACTCACAGACACACGCATGCACACGCACTAACACACACACAAACACTCAGACACACGCACAAACGCGCACAGACACTCACACACAGACACACACAGACAGACACAGACACACAACAAGTCAGGATGAAAAAATTTGAAAACATAAAACAATATTTTGACATGAAAACTTTGAGGCTATTTTTTTTATAACCCTACCGTGATAAACTTGTAGTTTGACCAAAAACTCAACTCACAGTCCACTTTCTGGCTTCTTCTGAGTCTTTAAACCGTGTCTCTATCTTCCTCTGCAGGTTAAGTTTGCTGAGCTATGAGCATGAAGAACAACTACTGTTGTCTATCTTAACGATGTGTAATGCGGTTTTTATTTCCGCTGTCACGGGGAGTAATCAAATTGTCCTCACGGCTGAAAAGTTTAATCTTTGTGTGTGTGTTTGTCTCTCAGGACGATGACGACGGCCACCTCCTGGCTCTGCAGATCATCAGAGATCTGGTGGATAAAGGCGGAGACGTTTTCCTCGACCAGCTGGCTCGGCTGGGAGTCATCAACAAGGTGTCCACTCTGGCTGGACCGGCGTCCGACGACGAGAACGAAGACGAAACCAAACCTGAGAAGGTAGAAAGAGACAAACAGAGAGGGAGAAATGCTTTGGAAAAAACGTGTTAAAAAAGTGACAAAAAAATTTGAATAAAATCCACAAAAACGTTGAGAAAAATGTAGAAAAAGAACGACAAAATATCATGCTATTTGGACCCAGAAAAACACAGTTGCATGGTCAACAGGAAGACAACACAAGGGTTAATTCCAGGTCATTCTCAGCAGTGGCTCCGAGGCTGAGGAATGCCCTGCCTCTCTCGCTACGTTGTGTGGATTCTGTTGAATCTTTTAAAAAAGCAGCTGAAGACTGTTCAAGCAGGCTTTTACTTAGTCGAGGGTTTTTTTATGGTTGTTTGTTAGGTTTTCTATTTGTATTTCAATTTGCTTGTATTGTGACTTGTGTTGAATTGCATTTTATTGTGAAGCACTTTGTGATTTTTATCTGTGAAAGGTGCTATACAAATACATTTTTACTTAATTTTACTTACTTAAAACTAATGTACTCGCACTGACTTGTTGCTGTCCGGAGGTTTGTACCTTCAAGGTTGAGTTGCACTTTATTGGAAGTCTCTGTGGATAGCCATAGCCATACGGACTGCCAATACTCATGGACACTCACTTTGTCCATGACATTCATGGATACTCTGTCATAAGCGCTCACTCAACACTTTTTAATAATTACAGACATATTTTTTATCTTTTGGATTTTATGGATATTTATATTTAAATACATACGCAAATAATATATATTTTTTTATGTTAGTAGATACTATTTTAAATGAGAGCATATTGCTCGCTGAGCCTGTTTCTTGTCCTTGTCTGGACATACAGTATGTTGTTCCTTGTTTTTCTTGTTTGTTTTTATTTTTTGTGTGGTGCAAGGGTGGCTCTGTGAGAGCACCCTAAATTTCGTTGTACTTTCACAGTGCAATGACAATAAAGGCTATTCTATTCTATTCTAAAAGCGACGGCTAAATGATGTGTAATGTCCCGTAGGAGGAGGAGGCGCAGGAGGACGCCAGGGAGATCCAGCAGGGGAAGCCCTACCACTGGAAGGACTGGTCCATCATCAGAGGGAGGGACTGTCTCTACATCTGGTCCGATGCCGCGGCGCTCGAACTCTCCAACGGCTCCAACGGCTGGTTCCGCTTCATCCTGGACGGGAAGCTGGCCACCATGTACTCCAGCGGGAGTCCAGAGGGGGGGTCGGACAGCTCTGGTACTAAACTACTCACTCATGGCACACCTACGGGTAGAGGTGCACTGATTACAACTTTCTAGGCCAGCTGATACCGATTTTAGCCGATTACAATTTAATTTTCTCTAACCACTTTACAGCACACGCAAATATTTATTTTCTATCTTTTTCTTTAATAGAACATGTTGTTGAACAGATAATGGATCACTATAAATTAGAACTATATAAATGACTCCTGGTGTGGGACATTCACACACATCTAAAGAGTAATGTTAGAACCATTTCCTTCTTTTCACATCTAATATCACACTAAAACATAAATGTGATTCTGGTTTTTGGTGTCGTCCCTCCACGCCCTACTGTCTCCTTGCAGGTGTTGCATATTGCAAACTTGTTATCTTCTGACCACACGCTGAAGAATGTCCAAACAGCTGACATGTTGCAGGTTAACTCACCAGGTTCCCTACTTGTGGGAGAATAGCGCTGACACGAGCTTCACACCGCGAGCCGCTACGCACCACACACGGAGGAGAAGTTGAGAGAAAGGAAAAAGGGAGCGTGCTGTGCGTGCGTCTTGAGAACTGTAACTCTATAACTTCTGTTGTCAGTTAGTTGTAGCGTTGACCGGCATGAAATCAGCATAATGTCAGACTGACCTGCTGCTCGCCGGTCATGGCCGAGCACGTGAAAACCGGCTAATTCCGGTCACCGGTCGGTCTATCGGTGCATCTCTACTTACGAGTTATACCTACCGAATAATATAAGTGCACAACACAATAATCAACAGACAACATAAATGAGACCATAAACAACATACAATGGCCCAATCCCAGAGTGATCCCTGAGGACTAAGGACTCACAGACTTAACTGATCTCCGGTGCTCAGTGAGTGAGTGTGTGAGGCCACATGGGCTCAGATAGGTATACATGGGATTGGGACAGCACTTCACGAGATCATAATGTTTCCTTGGCAACGTTGAATAACAAAGATGTTGCTGACACTTGGCGGTTTGGAAATCACTTTTTTTTTCTCTTTTCATCAAACTGCAGTTTTTGCAAGTTCCCGCAATTTCATCGCATAAATATCCGGCATATTCCATCGCATTCTTTAAGAAAACGTGCCGCATAATCAAGGATTTTTGTCCCGCAACAATCCCACAAAAAAAAAGCATTTTTCTGGAAGGACTGTTTAAATTAAATTGTCTGTCCCTCCCTCTTCTCCCCCGGTGCAGAGTCTCGCAGCGAGTTCCTGGAGAAGCTGCAGCGAGCGAGGAGTCAGGTGAAGCCGGTGACAGTCAGCCAGCCCATCCTGTCCAGCGTGGGTCCCACCAAGCTCACGGTGGGGAACTGGTCCCTGACCTGCCTGAAGGACGGAGAGATCGCCATCCACAACTCGGACGGGCAGCAGGCCACCATCCTGAAGGAAGACCTGCCGGGCTTCGTCTTCGAGTCCAACAGGGGAACCAAACACTCGTTCACTGCCGAGACTTCGCTGGGTGAGACTTTTCTTTAAAGTTTGATTCGTATCGATCACATAGATGCACAACGTCACATACATATCAAATATGGTAAAACACTGTGTGTGTGTGTCTCTCGTGTGTGTGTGTGTGTGTGTGTGTGTGTGTGTCTCTCTCTCTCTCTCTCTCTCTCTCTCTCTGTGTCTCTAGATTAGATGAGATAATACTTTATTTATCCCACCATGGGGAAATTCACTTATTAAAGCAGCAGTTTTTCCACAATAAAAACAAACCAACAAACAAACAACAGGCAAACAGCAGACAATGTGCAACAAAAACACTGAATGAATGTAAAGTGGCATTATATAAAAAGTATTTAAGTAAAGTGAGGTGGCCATAGTGCAAAAAATACTGTAATGTAAGTAAGTGACGTGAAATTAGATTGAAAAATAAAATATGTAATTACATAACAGCGAAAGTAATTAACCATAATATAAATTATATTTAAGTGTGACCATAATATAAATAATATTGAAAAAGTATTGGAAAAATATAAATACAGATATGTCTCTCTCTCTGTGTGTGTCTCTGTGCGTGTCTCTGCGTGTCTGTGTTTTTGTGTGTATCTCTTTGTGCGTGTCTGTGTATGTTGTATGTGTGTCTGCCTCTCCGCTCTTTAAAGCTTCTTGCCTATAATTTTAGAGCGGCAAAGATGAGTCAATTATTAAATAACTTGCCAATTGTTTTGATAATCAATTTAATCCGTTTGAGTATATACTGTATATATATATATTTATTTATTTTTTATGGAATGTGTTCAGGCTCTGAGTTTGTGACGGGCTGGACGGGGAAGCGAGGCAGGAAGCTGAAGTCGAAGCTGGAGAAGACGAAGCAGAAGGTGAAGAGCATGGCGAGGGAGCTGTACGACGATCACTTCAAAGCCGTAGAGAGCATGCCCCGAGGAGTGGTGGTCACGCTCAGGAACATCTCCACACAGCTGGAGTCTGCCTGGGAGCTGCACACCAACAGACAGGTACGCACACACACAGTACACACACAAACCGAGACAGGCACACATACACACACACGCACAGAGACACACATACAGTGCAGACACACACACACTATAGACAGACAGACAGACACGCATACACACAGATGATGATGAGCAGGTGGCTCCTTGTACAGCAGCCTTGGCCACTGTGTGTGAATGGTTCCTGTACTGTTAAAGAGCTTTGAGTAGTCGTTAAGACTAGAAAAGAGCTATATAAAAAACAGTCCATTTACATTGACAGAGACGCACGCAGACAGACAGACATACTATAGA
Organism: Perca schrenkii; assembly: GCA_025617405.1. NCBI lineage: Eukaryota > Metazoa > Chordata > Actinopteri > Perciformes > Percidae > Perca > Perca schrenkii. The sequence continues at coordinate 31,572,759 of CM046806.1, read as the reverse complement.
CAGACATACTATAGACAGACACACTATAGACAGACATACTATAGACAGACACACTATAGACAGACACACTATAGACAGACACACTATAGACAGACACACTATAGACAGACACACTATAGACAGACACACTATAGACAGACACACTATAGACAGACACACTATAGACAGACACACTATAGACAGACACACTATAGACAGACACACTATAGACAGACACACTATAGACAGACATACTATAGACAGACACACTATAGACAGACACACTATAGACAGACACACTATAGACAGACACACTATAGACAGACACACTATAGACAGACACACTATAGACAGACACACTATAGACAGACACACTATAGACAGACACACTATAGACAGACACACTATAGACATAGACAGACACACTATAGACAGACACACTATAGACAGACACACTATAGACAGACACACTATAGACAGACACTATAGACAGACACTATAGACAGACACACTATAGACAGACACACTATAGACAGACACACTATAGACAGACATACTATAGACAGACATACTATAGACAGACACACTATAGACAGACACACTATAGACAGACACACTATAGACAGACACACTATAGACAGACACACTATAGACAGACACACTATAGACAGACATACTATAGACAGACACACTATAGACAGACACACTATAGACAGACACACTATAGACAGACACACTATAGACAGACACACTATAGACAGACACACTATAGACAGACACACTATAGACAGACACACTATAGACAGACAGACAGACACGCACATACTATAGACAGACAGACACGCACATACTATAGACGGACAGACATGCACAGACACAGACACACACACACCAAGGTTATGTTAGAATTTTTAGTTTCCATTTTAGTTTGAGTTAGTTTATTAGACGGTTTGTTTGCTAGTTTTAGTTTTTCTTGAAGGTTTTAGTTTTCATTTAGTCTCGGTTTACTAAAAATAATTTTCACTGCTTATTATAGTTTTAGATTAACTCCAGATTCTTAAGGATGCTGTAGGTGTTCATGTAGGTGTGATTGGTTTTGTGTCGTCAGTGTATTGAAGGGGAGAACACATGGAGGGACCTGATGAAAACTGCTCTGGAGAACCTGATCGTAGTTCTAAAAGATGAAAACACCATTTCTCCGTACGAGATGTGTAGCAGTGGCCTGGTCCAGGCTCTGTTCACCGTCCTCAACAATGTGAGTCTTTCTTTTTAATCACACAAAAGTCTTCACAGGTGCTGGAATGTAACTAAGTACATTTACTCCAGTACTGTACTTCAGTCCAAATGTTGATCTACTTGTACTTTACTTGAGTCTTTTCTTTTCGTGCCACTTTCTACTTCTACTCCACTACATTTCAGAGAGAAATATTATACTTTTTACTCAGCTACATTAATCTGTTACAGCTTTAGTTACTAGTTACTTTAGTTACTCCGCTACATTCATCTGTTACAGCTTTAGTTACTAGTTACTTTAGTTACTCCACTACATTCATCTGTTATAGCTTTAGTTACTAGTTACTTTAGTTACTCCACTACATTCATCTGTTCCAGCTTTAGTTACTAGTTACTTTAGTTACTCCGCTACATTCATCTGTTACAGCTTTAGTTACTAGTTACTTTAGTTACTCCGCTACATTCATCTGTTACAGCTTTAGTTACTAGTTACTTTAGTTACTCCGCTACATTCATCTGTTACAGCTTTAGTTACTAGTTACTTTAGTTACTCCGCTACATTCATCTGTTACAGCTTTAGTTACTAGTTACTTTAGTTACTCCACTACATTCATCTGTTACAGCTTTAGTTACTAGTTACTTTAGTTACTCCTCTACATTCATCTGTTCCAGCTTTAGTTACTAGTTACTTTAGTTACTCCACTACATTCATCTGTTCCAGCTTTAGTTAATAGTTACTTTAGTTACTCCTGTACATTCATCTGTTAAAGCTTTAGTTACTAGTTACTTTAGTTACTCCACTACATTCATCTGTTACAGCTTTAGTTACTAGTTACTTTAGTTACTCCACTACATTCATCTGTTACAGCTTTAGTTACTAGTTACTTTAGTTACTCCACTACATTCATCTGTTACAGCTTTAGTTACTAGTTACTTTAGTTACTCCACTACATTCATCTGTTCCAGCTTTAGTTACTAGTTACTTTAGTTACTCCACTACATTCATCTGTTACAGCTTTAGTTACTAGTTACTTTAGTTACTCCACTACATTCATCTGTTACAGCTTTAGTTACTAGTTACTTTAGTTACTCCTGCTACATTCATCTGTTACAGCTTTAGTTACTAGTTACTTTAGTTACTCCACTACATTCATCTGTTCCAGCTTTAGTTACTAGTTACTTTAGTTACTCCTCTACATTCATCTGTTCCAGCTTTAGTTACTAGTTACTTTAGTTACTCCACTACATTCATCTGTTACAGCTTTAGTTACTAGTTACTTTAGTTACTCCACTACATTCATCTGTTACAGCTTTAGTTACTAGTTACTTTAGTTACTCCGCTACATTCATCTGTTCCAGCTTTAGTTACTAGTTACTTTAGTTACTCCACTACATTCATCTGTTCCAGCTTTAGTTACTAGTTACTTTAGTTACTCCACTACATTCATCTGTTACAGCTTTAGTTACTAGTTACTTTAGTTACTCCACTACATTCATCTGTTCCAGCTTTAGTTACTAGTTACTTTAGTTACTCCACTACATTCATCTGTTACAGCTTTAGTTACTAGTTACTTTAGTTACTCCACTACATTCATCTGTTCCAGCTTTAGTTACTAGTTACTTTAGTTACTCCGCTACATTCATCTGTTCCAGCTTTAGTTACTAGTTACTTTAGTTACTCCGCTACATTCATCTGTTCCAGCTTTAGTTACTAGTTACTTTAGTTACTCCGCTACATTCATCTGTTCCAGCTTTAGTTACTAGTTACTTTAGTTACTCCACTACATTCATCTGTTCCAGCTTTAGTTACTAGTTACTTTAGTTACTCCACTACATTCATCTGTTACAGCTTTAGTTACTAGTTACTTTAGTTACTCCACTACATTCATCTGTTACAGCTTTAGTTACTAGTTACTTTAGTTACTCCGCTACATTCATCTGTTCCAGCTTTAGTTACTAGTTACTTTAGTTACTCCACTACATTCATCTGTTCCAGCTTTAGTTACTAGTTACTTTAGTTACTCCTCTACATTCATCTGTTACAGCTTTAGTTACTAGTTACTTTAGTTACTCCACTACATTCATCTGTTACAGCTTTAGTTACTAGTTACTTTAGTTACTCCGCTACATTCATCTGTTCCAGCTTTAGTTACTAGTTACTTTAGTTACTCCTCTACATTCATCTGTTACAGCTTTAGTTACTAGTTACTTTAGTTACTCCACTACATTCATCTGGTACAGCTTTTAGTTGCTAGTTACTGTAGTTTATAAAATATGTTTGAAAGTAAACTAGAGAGAGATTTAACTTGTATTGAGTATTATTACAGTGTAGTATTAGTACTTTTACTGCGGTAGAGGATCAGATTACTTCTTCCAGTGCTGGTCTTTACCCTAAAACACAGTTAAAGGAGGATGTAAAGTGAGTTTTTCTGTGTGTGTGTGTGTTTTGTTTACAGAGTGTAGAACTGGACCTGAAACATGATTGTAAGCCTTTAATGGAGAGGATCAATGTCTTTAAGGCGGCTTTCAGCGAGAATGAAGACGATGAAAGGTAACGCAGCGTTTATTTACTCTAGAGCTGCAAAGATGAATCCATTAATCCATTAGTTCTCAACTACAGGGATGTCACTAGAACCCGTACTTATGTACCAAGTCTGGACAAGAATTCTGATGATGTGACAGGACTCACGGGGGCAGTATACACGCCTAACGCTAAAAATGTTCTAGTCCAGTTCTCAAGCTTTTTTCTGTAATGTTCCCCCTTTGAACAGTTTTAAAGGCAAGAATTGGTCGAAAATAGTAATAAAAACTTAAAAAAAAAAACAACACAGTAGAAAGAAGGAAGGCAACATTAGGGCGACAAAAGTGACAATATTCAAATAAGCGACAAACTTCGAAAAAAGTGACACAAACTTTGAAAAAAGCAGAACAAAAATTTGAAGAAAAGCCAGTAGAAAAAAGTGAGGAAGAAAGGCAAGAATAGGTCAAAACAAATGACAAAACTTTCAAAAAAACGCAACAAAAACTTTGAAAACACAACAAACTTGGAGAAAAGAAGACAGAACTAACTAACTACAGCCTTGTGACCATTGACATATATATAATGGACCACCAGACCCCGTGTCTCTGGTCTGAGACCAGTGAAGGATATCAGAAGTCTCTTTCCCGGTGCTGGCTGAGCGTTACTGAGCTCCAACTGAGCTTGAAGACGTAGATGTGACGTGAGCAACGTGTCTGAAAGTGGGAAGTCTTCTGGTAGCTGTGCCGAGAGAAATCTCAATCATTCCCAATCTTACAGAGACGGAGAGCGTAGGTATATGTAAGGAGATAACATAGACACAGGCTAATTACTGATCACTAACATGCTAGTTAACATTAGTAATTAAACCTAAACAGCTAATGGAAGTCCAAACTGCCTGTGAGCTTCTCCTGTACTATACGGTAATTCCTCTACTGTGTGACAGTAAGTCTCGTGGTTATGACCCAATCGTTAGCCTATTTTTTATAAAAGCGTCTGCTACGGAGCCATAACGTGAGCTACAAGGTAATGGAGCCTTTTATACATTGTCGTGTTTCTTTAGAAATAAACAACGGACAAATAGAGTCTTTAAACTCTTCAGATGTAAAGTTATTCTCTGTCAAAGTGACGTCCGAATGAATGGGAGTCAATGGGATGCTAACGGGAGGTGATGGCTTGGTAGCATCAGAATGGCGCCATAGGAGGTTCGAGTTCTAAAGTGAAGCTTACCCCCCCTTGCTTGTAACTGAACAACATTTTGCAAAAATCTCACGTACCCCTTGCAGTCCTCCAAAGTACCCCTAGGGGGGGACACGTAGTCCCCACCCCCTAATTGTTTAAATAAAGTAATAAATAAATATTTGGTATTTAGTATTGTGTACTTAGGGTATCGTGACATCCCTAGTCAATTATTAAATGAATCCCCAATTATTTTGTTGATTGATTAATCGGTTTGAGTCATTTTTTTTATGATAAGTGTGTTAGATTGAACCTTGATTGTTTGTGTGTCTGCAGCCGACCAGCTGTTGCCTTAATCCGTAAACTGATCGCAGTCCTGGAGTCGATAGAACGTCTACCTCTGCACCTGTATGACACGCCAGGATCCTCTTACAACCTGCAGGTAATAAGCGTAAGTCAGGGTTCCACAGTTAGGGTTTCCTGATGGCTGGGGGGGGGGGGGTGTAAAATGGGAGCGTGCCTATTCATTCATTCAGTGACGTCATTACCATGGGTACCTGGCGGGCAAGAAACGCCGATAGAATGGTGCTTAACAGCGGCCAGTCACGGGAATTGCAGCCTTGCAGATTTCCAATACTACAATCAATCAACTATTTAGACCATATGTCACTCGGAACTTGTGATCCATACACAGCACCCGCTGATATTTTCATTGCTTTGAAGCTGGCAAAGTCTCTCCCAGACTTGGAGTTTGGAGATATTTACATCTATCTTATAGAGAATCCGTCACTTTACACCGCACAAAAAATGAAAGCCTACAAAAGTACAGATAGCTAACTTTTTTTCAAGAGTGGATGGGTTAACAACGCTGTCATATGGGAGGTGAAAAACAGGAATATCTTCATAATCAAAGCAAAGGTGAGTGTTACTAGTTAGTGAGTTAGTTAGCTAGCTAGCTCGCTAACGTTTGCTGATCTGTTCCGTTGTGTGATGAAGTCTTCATCTGAATACGTAGACCCTGCCTGCCGGCGAATGACAGCTTGATTTTTTTTTTTTTTTAACCTTCTGACCGGGACAGTCCCGAGTCCCGACAAAAGTTGTCGGGATGCTAAAATATCCGGTTTACACCAACCACTATGAAATTGTCCCGGTTGTCAGCGATTACATAACCGACGTGGTCTTATTATAGCCCGATCATTAACTAAACCATGTAGAAAGACTAATAAAGCGTCCAGCGTATGATTTTAAGTGTGTGTGTGTGTGTGTGTGTGTGTGTGTGTGTGTGTGTGTGTGTGTGTGTGAGTAAATCGTAGCGGTCTGCATAATCTGTGCCGCCAGCATTACGATGTATATTTGTGAACATTGTTGCAACGCCTCTTCTTCTCTGTCTCGTTTTAACCTAACTAATTCTTTTGCTGACATCTGTGTTAAATTTCACAGTAGGCTTTCAGCCAACAAATTGATTCTTGAGCAAATTCACTAAATTCACACAACAAATATACGTTATAGAATGAAGTTCTTGCCCGCCAGCCAGTAGTTGTGACGTCACGTGCAAAGTATGAATTAGGGTTAGGCATCGTTTTGATTTTAACGATTCTGATTCCAATTCCGATTTCTTCCTTTCGATTCCGATTCTTTGAGTGGTGGAGTTGAAACGGGTTAGATGCTTATTTCACAAAATCAGAGGAAAGTTTTATTTTGATTCAAAGGTGGGTTGCAGTTTTACAGCTTTTTCAATGCAAAATAAAGCCACGCTAGAGCTCCGCTTACTGTGCTCCAAGGCTGCAACGCAACAAGTGCCTGGCCGCTATGGAAACCAAAACTTGCGCATGTTAAATTTGAAACCTATGACCAGATTTGAAACCAAATCCTCCAAACGATTCCAATAAAGAAGCGATTCTGATGGAATCATAATTTTTGAAACGATTCCGATTAGGAATCGGTTCTCGATGCCCAACCCTAGTGCCTATGTTCCTATGACCACCACTAAAACGCCAAGTTAGGCCACTGCCTGCGTGGCGTGTCCGTTTATATTTGGGCTCCCATGTTAACAGGTTAGAGCTTACACACCGTCTGCGTGACAAGCACTTATCGAAAACGCTTGCAGCTAGAAATGGAACCGACGCCTATTTTTCATGCGACACGCAAGCGTGTTGGAAGCGTTTCCACGCAAAATAAAACCGGAAAAGATGTTTATATGTCATTTAGACATGAATACATATTAATAAATGACATTTTGGTGTTTGAAAGTCTCGAGGTTTTGACCTAAACGCAGAGAAAATTGATTTTCTAATATGTCACCTGTCAATACAGAAGGAAATATTCTGGAGCCAATTTTGCCGTCAATACTGCCGACGTTGTCTTTGCTGTAATCAGATTAGAATATATTTATATTTATGTTTATGTTTATTGGAAACATCCATGTGTCCAGACTAGGTCTGTCAACTAATATTCTAAATTCGAATATATATTCGAATAGTCTTAAAAAACGAATTTCGAAGGTGAAAATTAATATTCGAATAAAAAAATAAATAAATAAAACTGTGGAAAAAAAACGCTCGCGGTAGCAGAAGCTGTCTGGCTGTCTGCTTTGCTAGTGCGCCTGAAAGCCGTTACATACTGGACGCAGCCCAGCTGGCGCATACACATGTGACATCATGAGATCGCCGTGACTATTTATACCTGCGCTGGTGGTGGTGACACTAGCTGCAGTCTTCTCCTGAACAGCGGTGGCGCTAATGAGCAAAGGCTACCGACGCTGCCCTTTCTACGGACTAGAAGAAGAAGAAAAAGGTAAACAACTGCATAACTGGCAGCAGCATTGCTTTTAATGCTTAGATTTGATTCACTGACCTACTTCGTCGGATCGAGCCTTTCATTCACCATAAAGAACTCAACTTAACCCGGTGAGTTTACCAGAGAGACCTGCAGTCACTCTGAGAGTCCTGTTGTCGGCGAACACAAAAACAGGAGACGTGCGCGACGTGTGGCTCGGCCGGATATCGCATAATTTTGACGTCACGATGTCGCGTGCCACCTTGGATGCATGCACAACCAGATGTTCGAATAGTTCGAATATTCGTTGCTATTTTAGAGGGAATATTCGAACGTCATTTTTAAGCAATTTTGACAGCCCTAGTCCAGACAAGGCTAGCAGCAGCAGCAGCGCCGCGTCAGACACCTTTCTGGTGTGTAAAGACATCCAAGAAATCCACGCAGCTGACATGCAACACAAACGCCACGCTCAAGCCACCCAGGCAGTGTGTTACTGGCCTTAGAGTTAGTGAATATAACGACCAATTTTAAATAAAAAATTATTGTAAAGATTTTTCTTTTCTTTTCTTTTTTTTTTTTTTTTGACACGTTTTCTGCGTTTTTTGTATTTTTTTTCCTTTGTTTTTTTGCAAAAGATTTTTGGGAGGTTTTTCCGAATTTTTATTTTTTTTAAATGTTTTTAAAATGCTCAACACCTTTTTTATATGTTTTGCTGGGTTTTGACATTTGACTCTGTTTTCGGTGCTTCTGAAATTATTTTCTTTACGCTTTTTCAACTTTTTTTTTTTTAAAGTTTTTGTTAAAGGGGCCAGTAATAATTACTTTTTTCCACTTGCCTGACCGGACAAGTGAAAACCAAAAACCTTAACGTTGAAGCTTGGGGGTGGGGGACTCAGACTCCTGTCTTCTTACCTGGGTGCGTTGGTGCGTTTTGTTCTCGTCAGATCTTAACGAGGAGGTTGCGGTTCCGTCTGGAGAGAGCGCCCGGTGAGACGGCTCTGATCGACAGAACGGGACGCATGTTGAAGATGGAACCGCTCGCCACCGTGGAGTCTCTGGAGCAGTACCTGCTGAAGATGGTGAGGACACACGGAACAGAGATTAGAGTAGTACTACTGACTAAACAGCTGAAACAGCAGCATAAAGTACTGACTAAACAGCTGAAATAGCAGCTGAAAGTACTGACTAAACAGCTGAAACAGCAGCATAAAGTACTGACTAAACCGCTGAAACAGCAGCTAAAAGTACTGACGAAACAGCTGAAATAGCAGCTAAAAGTACTGACTAAACAGCTGAAATAAATAGCCGAAACCAAGACATTTAGCTGCACTCCGAGCTGTAGTTGTACCAAAGGTCGGGAACCCCTTTAAGCTCGTGCTCTCTTCCTCCCAGGTGGCGAAGCAGTGGTACGACTTTGAGCGCTCGTCCTTCGTCTTTGTGAGGAAGCTGAGGGAAGGACAGACTTTTACCTTCAGACACCAACACGACTTTGACGAGAATGGAATCATCTACTGGGTCGGAACCAACGCCAAGTAAGACCTGCGGCTGCACTCGCGCTATAAATCCTTATTTTACTTCTAACTTATTGAATTATTTTTACTTTAAAGTGCACGTTTGGTGCGTTATAGGTTGTGTGAGAGTGGCTCCAAATGTCCCATTTTATGCAGCATGTACCTTTTTGGCAATAAGCAGCGAAGAGTTAAATTAGCTGATTTTTGAATGGAGTTTGGTGTGAGATTGTTTTGAATGTTTATGATTAAATTAAACCCTGTAAATGTCCCATGTTTTTTTAGGATTTGTAGACTTATTAAAGAGTTTAACCCTTGTGTTTTTGACCTGCAACTTTTAGTTTTTTTTTGGTCGTCTTTTTTTTTTACACTTTTGTGGCATTCCCCGATGTATTTGTCACTTTTTTTCAACGTTTGTCGACTTTTTCTGAGCCTTTTTGAATTTTTTGTGGGTTTTCCCCCCAAATTTTCAATGAAAATTGAATTTGTTTTGACATTTTTGATACAAATTTTGGACATTTTTTTTGTCACTTTTTTCAAAGTTCTTTTCTCAATAGTTTTATCTTAAAAAGCTATAAAATTGACAAACACCCAAATTCAATGAAAGTAAAGAACTGATTATTTAACTTGTGAAGAGCGTTGTAGTGAACCATCCAATTTTTTTTTTTGGGGACAATTTGTTTGGAAGAAAACCCAAATTTCTGATATGGAAACTCTTAGAAAATGGGTCAGATTTGACCCGAGGACACCAAGAGGGTTAACGAATATTTAAAAATATGATTTATTGACGTTTTTTTAAGTGTATAAGTTAGTCAACAATTTTCAGATTCTGCTTTTTATCAGAGGTAGTTTTAGATCATACTTTTGGCTCGTCATCACAACTGGACTTGCGTTAGATGTGTATCTTAATGGACTCCTTGTTCCGTTCAGGACGGCCTACGAGTGGGTGAATCCCGCTGCCTACGGCCTGGTGGTGGTGACATCATCAGAGGGGCGTAACCTCCCGTACGGGCGGCTGGAGGACATCCTGAGTCGGGATAGCTCCGCCCTCAACTGCCACACCAACGACGACAAGAACGCATGGTTCGCCGTCGACCTCGGCCTCTGGGTCATTCCTTCAGCATACACCCTGAGACACGCCAGGTAATAAACCAAACATACACCCTGAGACACGCCAGGTAATAATCCAAGCATACACCCTGAGACACGCCAGGTAATAAACCAAACATACACCCTGAGACACACAGGGTAATAAACCAAACATACACCCTGAGACACACAGGGTAATAAACCAAACATACACCCTGAGACACACAGGGTAATAAACCAAACATACACCCTGAGACACACAGGGTAATAAACCATACATGAGACACAGGGTATGAACCAGCATACACCCTGAGACATGCCAGGTAATAAACCAAACATACACCCTGAGACACACAGGGTAATGAACCAAACATACACCCCTGAGACACACAGGTAATAAACCAAGCATACACCCTGAGACACACAGGGTAATGAACCAAGCATACACCCTGAGACATGCCAGGTAATAAACCAAACATACACCCTGAGACACACAGGGTAATGAACCAAACATACACCCTGAGACACGCCAGGTAATAAACCAAACATACACCCTGAGACACACAGGGTAATGAACCAAGCATACACCCTGAGACACACAGGGTAATAAACAAAGCATACACCCTGAGACACACAGGGTAATAAACCAAGCATACACCCTGAGACATGCCAGGTAATAAACCAAACATACACCCTGAGACACACAGGGTAATGAACCAAGCATACACCCTGAGACACACAGGGTAATAAACCAAGCATACACCCTGAGACATGCCAGGTAATAAACCAAACATACACCCTGAGACACACAGGGTAATAAACCAAGCATACACCCTGAGACACACAGGGTAATGAACCAAGCATACACCCTGAGACACACAGGGTAATAAACCAAGCATACACCCTGAGACATGCCAGGTAATAAACCAAACATACACCCTGAGACACGCCAGGTAATAAACCAAACATACACCCTGAGACACACAGGGTAATAAACAAAGCATACACCCTGAGACACGCCAGGTAATAAACCAAACGTACACCCTAAGAAACGCAGGGTAATAAACCAAACGTACACCCTGAGACATGCCAGGTAATAAACCAAACATACACCCTGAGACACACAGGGTAATAAACCAAACATACACCCTGAGACACGCCAGGTAATAAACCAAACATACACCCTGAGACACGCCAGGTAGTAAACCAAACATACACCCTGAGACACACAGGGTAATAAACCAAACATACACCCTGAGACACGCAGGGTAATAAACCAAACATACACCCTGAGACACACAGGGTAATAAACCAAACATACACCCTGAGACACACAGGGTAATATACCAAACATACACCCTGAGACACACAGGGTAATAAACCAAACATACACCCTGAGACACGCCAGGTAATAAACCAAACATACACCCTGAGACACGCAGGGTAATAAACCAAACATACACCCGAGACACAGGGTAATAAACCAAACATACACCCTGAGACACACAGGGTAATAAACCAAACATACACCCTGAGACACGCCAGGTAATAAACCAAACATACACCCTGAGACACACAGGGTAATAAACCAAACATACACCCTGAGACACACAGGGTAATATACCAAACATACACCCTGAGACACACAGGGTAATAAACCAAACATACACCCTGAGACACACAGGGTAATAAACCAAACATACACCCTGAGACACACAGGGTAATAAACCAAACATACACCCTGAGACACACAGGGTAATAAACCAAACATACACCCTGAGACACACAGGCTAATAAACCAAACATACACCCTGAGACACGCCAGGTAATAAACCAAACATACACCCTGAGACACACAGGGTAATAAACCAAACATACACCCTGAGACACACAGGGTAATATACCAAACATACACCCTGAGACACACAGGGTAATAAACCAAACATACACCCTGAGACACACAGGGTAATAAACCAAACATACACCCTGAGACACACAGGGTAATAAACCAAACATACACCCTGAGACACGCCAGGTAATATACCAAACATACACCCTGAGACACGCCAGGTAATAAACCAAACATACACCCTGAGACACGCCAGGTAATAAACCAAACCTACACCCTGAGACACACAGGGTAATAAACCAAACATACACCCTGAGACACACAGGGTAATAAACCAAACATACACCCTGAGACACGCCAGGTAATAAACCAAACGTACACCCTAAGACACTTAGGGTAATAAACCAAACGTACACCCTGAGACACACAGGGTAATAAACCAAACGTACACCCTGAGACACACAGGGTAATAAACCAAACATACACCCTGAGACACGCCAGGTAATATACCAAACATACAGCCTGAGACACACCAGGTAATAAACCAAACATACACCCTGAGACACACAGGGTAATAAACCAAGCATACACCCTGAGACACGCCAGGTAATATACCAAACATACAGCCTGAGACACACAGGGTAATAAACCAAACATACACCCTGAGACACACAGGGTAATAAACCAAACATACACCCTGAGACACACAGGGTAATAAACCAAACACACACCCCGAGACAGACAGGGTAATAAACCAAACATACACCCTGAGACACACAGGGTAATAAACCAAACATACACCCTGAGACACACAGGGTAATAACCAAACATACACCCTGAGACACAGGGTAATAAACCAAACATACACCCTGAGACACACAGGGTAATAAACCAAACATACACCCTGAGACACACAGGGTAATAAACCAAACATACACCCTGAGACACACAGGGTAATAAACCAAACATACACCCTGAGACACACAGGGTAATAAACCAAACATACACCCTGAGACACACAGGGTAATAAAAGCAGCTGTAATAGCAGCTTAAAGTTCTGACTAAACTGTTGCCAAACCAAACATACACCCTGAGACACACCAGGTAATGAAACAAACGCACCTTCATCCTAAAACATGCAAGAGAACAACCAAAACCAAGTACATTTATTAGGATAATCTTATTTTTTCTATCCTCCCTCTTCCTGCAGGGGTTATGGGCGCTCTGCGTTGAGGAACTGGGTGTTTCAGGTGTCCAAGGATGGTCAGAACTGGACGACTCTCTACAACCACGTAGACGACTGCAGCCTCAACGAACCGGGGTAAGACCTTCCTCTCTGTGCCAATAACCTGATCAATTAATCAACTGTAGGGCTGTCCTCGACTAAAGAACTCCTTAGTCGACTAACACTTATAGGATTTAGTCGACTAATGGATTAGTTGATTTAATTGACAGAGCTGTGCTCTTTGAGAGGTGGTTAAGACTAGAAAAGCACAATATAAATGTAGTTAATTAACCATCTGTAAAACTGAGTTTCTCCACAATTAATCCTGCAAAAGCACCACTTTAAATCTTGTGTTTACCAGGAATGTGCTCAGAAGTTTCCTGGAAATAAGTAATTAAGCATGAATAAGCATAAAAAATGACTAATGGACTAAAGAAATCTTAGTCGACTAAGAACAAAACGACGGATTAGTCGACTAATCGACTGAGAGGTGGCAGCCCTAATCAACTGTAACCATCAGTTCCTTCTAGAGATGCCCCGATACCATTTTTTTGCTTACCGATTCCTGAACTTGTATATCGGCAGATACCGAGTACCGATCCGATACCAATGTGTCATATATTTTATGTTTTAACAGCTGTATACTACTATCTCTGTATGGATATGATATATAACAGCTGTATACTACTATCTCTGTATAGATGTGATATGATATATAACAGCTGTATACTACTATCTCTGTATAGATGTGATATGATATATAACAGCTGTATACTACTATCTCTGTATAGATGTGATATGATATATAACAGCTGTATACTACTATCTCTGTATAGATGTGATATGATATATAACAGCTGTATACTACTATCTCTGTATAGATGTGATATGATATATAACAGCTGTATACTACTATCTCTGTATAGATGTGATATGATGTATAACAGCTGTATACTACTATCTCTGTATAGATGTGATATGATGTATAACAGCTGTATACTACTATCCCTGTATAGATGTGATATTATTTCTATCTCTGTTGTCTGTCTGTCTCAGGTTAAACTCTTTGTAAAATATGAACAAATACAAACGATGAACGCCCCAAAACTTTCTTTTATTCTCCAGTTTGACAGTCCGTTATAAACGGAAAAATAACATAAACTACTTTTAACGTAGACTTTCTTCAGGGCTTTATTGCGTGGTATCTGATCGGTGCATAAACTCCAGTACTTCCCGATACCAGTCTTTTAGGCAGTATCGGAGCCGACCATCTCTAGTTCATTCTGCACCATTTGTGACAAAATTCTCATCAGCACATGGTAGAAAGTACCCAGAATTCCCCACTTATCCAACCAATAAACGAACACTAAGAGGCTAATAATGTGAAGCTATTTTCTATTCCTGTCTGTCTCAGGTCCACGGCCACGTGGCCTCTGGACCCGTCCAAGGAGGAGAAGCAGGGCTGGAGACACATCCGGATCAAACAGATGGGGAAGAACGCCAGCGGCCAGACTCACTACCTGTCTCTGTCTGGACTCGAGCTGTACGGCACCGTCACGGCCGTCTGCGAGGACCAGCTCGGTAAGGACACCACCCGCGGTAATGCTTGTGTTCAGGACATGAGAAGATCACACAGTTAGGGCTCAAGTTATCCAGTTTTTATTAACTGCCTTTTTAAAAAATGGTAACTTGTAATTTTGCACAGCTACTAGAGTAGCCTACATGTTCAACGTCTAACTGTTTTTAACCCTGTGTTTGATGTGCGTCTATGTTACTCTTGCAGCAATTTCTCTCTGTCCAAAACGAATTTCTCCTCAGGGCAGGGTGTGTGTCAAACTCAACTTCCCAGAGGGCCACACTGGAAAATAAGAACCACATCAAGGGCCAGACATGTTTAGTTTATTGATAGGCTTTTATTCAATCGAAAAAGTAAAATATATTTGACTGTATTATTGCATGAGTCATATAGTCTTCTCACTTACAGTTTGGATGACATAAAGTCCTAAAGAAGTCAGGAAAACGTTCCTCAGCCATCATAGAAAAGAATCGCTCGAAAACGTTGGGGGAAAATGGCAAAAACGTCAGAAGAAATGACAAAATTGTCGGCAAAAGTGACAAAAACAATTCTGAAAAAGTGGCAAAAATGTCAGAAAAATTGACAAAAACGTCGGCAAAAGTGACGACAACGCCAGAAAAAGTGACTAAAACTAGGTGGGCCAAAATGTATTGTGAACCTAAATTGATATGCGGGCTGGATCATAATCTGCGAGGGGCCGGATTTGGCCCTCGGGCCTCGAGTTTGACACATCTGCCTTAGGGAGACTAATAAAGAGACTTTGACTTTTGACTTTGATTAAACGTGGCTTTGGAATAAAACAGGGTTGGCCAACCAGTTCAGCATAAAGATCCACAAAAAAAAACACGCACCATAGCAAAAAGCCACACAACACAGGTCCAAATTACAACAGCAACAGGGTTTTTTTCCTTACTTAGATTGACTCAGTGTGAAACCTTACAGTCTTTGTTATCCACAATCCTTTTTTAGGTCTTTTTGTACTAAGTTGTGGCCACTCGAAGCGACTCGTTCACTCACTTATCACTAGAGGGCCTTTCAAACAAACAATCTGATTCAGCAGTGAAAGGGTTAATAATGAGGAAGGTGATCTTTCCTCAAGTTGCAGGATCTGTCCATAAAAAAACTATTTTTAAAATAATTGGCAAATGTATTGGCAGATGCATTCAAATGCTTCTTTTTTTTCACTTATCTGAAATGTTTCAAAAAGTAAATAAAAATCCACCAATAACACAGCCCCCAGCCACACAGTAAGAGCCTCAAAGTAGCAGGCAAAGAGCCGCATACGTTGGCCACCCCTGGAGTAAACTAACCTCCTCCTCCCTCAGGTAAAGCTGTGAAGGAGGCGGAGGCAAACCTTCGTCGCCAGCGTCGCCTGTTTCGTTCCCAGGTGATGAAGTACATCGTCCCGGGGGCGCGCGTCGTCCGCGGCATCGACTGGAAGTGGCGCGACCAGGACGGCAACCCGTCCGGAGAGGGCACCGTCACCGGAGAGGCTCACAACGGTAAGACGCTGAAAAACCCACCAATACCAACGGTTTATTAATCCTGCAGCTTCATTCACAGACCAACCGACCGACCAACCAGATTAACCGCTTGATTTCCACTGATGTCATGTTGTAATGGCTTCTTCTCAACGCCTTGTTTCTGTTCACCAGAGGCTCCACTGTGGGGAGATATTTGAGCCAAACGTTTAGATTTAGGTTAAACTGGTAAAGGTGGTTAAATCAGTCATTAAATTATTGGTAGTTTCTTAATTAACCACATGTTGCATCACAGAACACTAAATCTAAGACACAGACATGCGCACACACACACACGTGCAGACACACACACACACACACAGTCACACAGACATGCACACACAGTCACACACAGACATGCACACACACACAGTCACGTACACACAGTCTCTCACACACACACACACACAGTCACACAGACATATGCGTGCGCACACACATGCACGCACACACGGTCACACTCACGCACACGGTCACACACAGACATGCATACACAGTCACACAGACATGCACACACACAGTCACACACACACACACACAGTCACACAGACATATGCGCGTGCGCGCACACACGCACACACAGACACGCACGCACACAGTCTCTCACACACACACACAGTAACACACACTCATGCACACGGTCACGCACAGACACACACACAGTCACACAGACAGAGACACAAACACACACAGTCACACACACACACAGTCGAGATTGTTCTTTTTGAGAAAACTTAGATCATTCAACATCAGCACAAACCTCTTAAATGTTTTTTATCACGGGATTTTGGCTCCTGTTCTTTTTTTATACTGTGCTGGGGGGGGGAGGGGCAGTATATCTGTTAAAGACAAAAATAGGATAAACAAGTTAATCAAGAGAGCTGGTTCAGTTATTGGTCTTAACCCGGACGTACTGGAGGTTACTGTAGAGAAGAGGATTAGTTCAAAACTAAAAATTGTCCTGCTTTTTGAAGGCCATCCACTACACACTCTGTTCAAAGGACTCAGAAGCTCTTTCAGTGAGCGATTGGTGATGCCTCGGTGCTCTAGTGAGCTCATGAGAAGGTCTTTTGTTCCCACAGCGGTTAGATATTTTAACCAACACTGTTAACTGTTGGATATTATTCTTGTCTTCTATAGTGTTACATTCATGTATTGTGAAATTTAAAATTGTGTCTCTTTATCAGGGTCTATTAGTCCACTAATCCAGAATTTATTTATTTGTCTGTCTGTTGTGTATTGTGTTCAATTGCTGGTTGGTGGCAAACCAGTTTCCCTATCGGGATTAATAAAGTTTTTCAATTTAACACACACACACAAACATATGCCGGCTTGACGCACACACCAACACACACACACACACACACACACACACACACACATGTATTAACATCAGGCCACTAGCTACGGCGAAAGCTCTCCATTCAGCCCTCTGCAGAACCATAAATCAAGCTTAAACTTTTAATATCTTGTACACAAATTTAAGAGCACGAGTACGAATATACCCAATAAATTCAACTTTTGTTGTTTTTTTAGGACCAGTTGGTTTGAATATCTGCCCACAGTCAGCATTGATGTTTTACTCTGTAATCAGTGTCATCAGCAGGTTCCTGGAAGAAGAGAGAACATTTCTGCATTAACCATTTTCTTCACACTTTAACACGTCCTCCGTGGTGTAGACGTGCAGCTCCGTGGCCGTTGTTGTATCTGAACAAACCAGCGTTTTCACAACCAGCGTTTTCACAACGACAGTGTGCTAGCTCAGCCTCCAGTTGGCTAATTAAGAGATAATTAACCCTTGTGTTGTCCTCGAGTCAAATTTGACCCGTTTTCCAAGTTTTTATATCAGAAATATGGGTTTCTTTAAACCACAATGCCCAAAAAGAACATGCATGTCAAATTAATGATTACTTTTATTCAATTTTGGGTGTTTTTATTACATTTTATAAATCTTTAAAACCGTATTCTGACTAAAGTTTGACATGAACCAGTCTGTGATGTAATCAACATCTCCCTGATCTAACTATTAGTCAAAATAATTCATAACTTCTGCTTTTTTTAACTCAAAAGGTAGGTATAATGTCATATACATCACAGACAGACAGACAGACATCATTTCCACTTTCTAAAAAGGATTGTTCTTTACTTTTAATACTCTAATTACATTCTCCTGACGATACTTCCAGACTTTTACTGAAGGAACATTTTCACTGCAGGACTTTAACTTGTAACAGTGAATTTTTACAGTGTAGTATTAATACTTTTACTGCAGTAGTAAAGGATGTGAATACTTCTTCCAGTGCTGTAACCGACTGAGTGACCTGATCTAAAAACACCTGATGGCTTCATTTTTTTTTTTTATCAAAACGCTCCCAACAGGTCTCCTGGGAATCAGCTCATGTAGGAAATAACAGCTTCCTCCTTCCTCCCTCCCTCCTCTTCCTCTTCCTCTCTGCCTCTCGCTCCTCTCGGTGTTTCTGTTTTTTACTCAGATCTGATGTTCTGTCAGCGAGCGGAGAGAGATGGAGTTGATTTATCATTTTAGAGTCCTTCCAGAAAAATGCTGAGTTTTTTTGTGATTGTTGCGGGTAAAAAGAAATCCTTGATTATGCGGCACGTTTTCTTAACAAAATGCGATGGAATATGCAGGATATTTATGCAATTTTATGGAATGAAATTGCTTGCGGGGAACTTGCAAAAACTGCAGTTTGATGGAAAAAATGACTAATTATTTTATTACTTCATAACGTTCGCATGGCAACAGGGTAGAATGGCTGCTCTTGTGTGAAGTAAACACAAAAAATTTTAACTTTCTGCTAAGATATATATATATATTATGGGACTTTTTTTGCAACGAAAATGCGGGGATTATCAAATCATGGAAGCCCCGCCGCATATTTTGCACGGAAATCGGCAATTTATGCGGCGAAAGTGCAGCCTTTTGAAAAACTAAAATAAGGACTTTGGCTGATTATGCGTTGAATTATGCAATCGCATAATGGCGTTTCTCTGGAGGGACTGGCTTTAATCAGTCATAAAATCATGCACCAGGGTTTACTGTTGATTTCTTTCTTTGTGGCTTTTGACGCTTTTGCCAAAAAACAAATATTTATCTACTTTTGCTTTAATTGTCATTTTCTGTGCCTGTGTTCATATTTTTCTCTCCTTCATCGCTCCACCTGGACCCAAAAACACCCTCCTCCTCCTCCTCCTCGAGGGGAGTTTATAAAGACATGTCGACAGTTCTTTAAAGCCGTTGATCCCAACCAGAGAACAGGATACCCAGCACCACAATAATATACTATACCTACATTACAAGGTTAAAATGGGTTAGATTCAAGGTTTACCTCCCTCCCTCCCTCCTCTCTACCTCCCTCCTCTCTACCTTTCTCCTCCTCTCTACCTTCCTCCTCTCTGCCTCCCTCCCTCCTCTCTACCTCCCTCCCTCCTCTCTACCACCCTCCCTCCTCTCTACCTCCCTCCCTCCTCCCTACCTCCCTCCCTCCTCTCTACCTCCCTCCTCTCTACCTCCCTCTCTCCCTCCCTCCTCTACCTCCCTCCCTCCTCTCCCTCCCTCCTCCTCTCTACCTTCCTCCCTCCTCTCTACCCCCTCCTCCCTCCCTCCCTACCTTCCCTCCCTCCTCTCTACCTTCCTCCCTCCTCTACCTTCCTCCCTCCTCTCTACCTTCCTCTCTACCTTCCCTCCCTCCTCTCTACCTTCCTCCCTCCTCTCTACCTTCCTCCCTCCTCTCTACCTTCCTCTCTCCTCTCTACCTTCCTCTCTACCTCCCTCCTCTCTACCTTCCTCTCTCCTCTCTACCTTCCTCCCTCCTCTCTACCTCCCTCCCTCCTCTCTACCTCCCTCCCTCCTCTCTACCTCCCTCCCTCCTCTCTACCTTCCTCCCTCCTCTACCTCCCTCCTCTCTACCTTCCTCTCTCTCCCCTCTTCTCAGCATTCAGACAGTGTTGAGGTTTATTACTCGGCTTCAGTTTTAGTGGTTTTGCAATATAATTACAGTAACAAAATCCAACGCTTTCCATTGATGTTTTATTACATAACACAAAAACACAGCAAATACAATTTCAGACCGAGACTAAAAGATCTAACTAAAGTGTACGGGAGTCGGTCTGTCAGATGGACTTCACACTCGGCCGCTGTATTGCAGAGGACTGTGAAGCTGGTTGGTTCAGCGGAAAGCTGCAAGCGACAGGCACTGCAATAGTTTTATATCAAAGAGCTCATTTAATTTTACAGCACCTTTTAAAATAAGAGGAGAATAAGCATGAGCGTGTCAAATGCCTTTTTAGTGGATAGAACCTTTCGCACAAAATATCGTGGAGTGATGTGGTCCAGTGTGGAGCTGCTCTGACTGTAAGCTGCTTCTCTGCTGTCTGTCTCTCTCTCTCTCTCTACCTGTCTCTCTCTTTCTCTCTCTCTCTCTCTCTCTCTCTCTGCCGGGTCTCTGACATCCATCCGTCCGTCTCCCTCCTATCTCTCTGTCCATCCAGGCTGGATTGATGTAACCTGGGACTCTGGCGGCTCTAACTCTTACCGTATGGGCGCTGAAGGGAAGTTTGACCTCAAGCTTGCACCAGGGTACGACCCTGAGTCGGCTGCCACAGCGCCGTCACCCAAACCTGTCTCATCCACTGTTTCAGGCCCCGCCTCCTCCTCCTCCTCCTCCACCACGGTGGGACCCTCCGCGGCGCCTCCTGGGGCGGCCAGCGGCATCGGCCTCGGCACCACGACCACCACCACGACCTCGTCCTCGTCCTCGTCCACCTCGTCGTCTTCGCAGCAGCAGTCGTGGAGCAGCCTGGTGAGAAATAACTGTCCCGACAAGGGCGTGGCCGTGGCGTTGGGCGGTGCCGGATCATCCAGCCGCAAGGGCAGTAGCAGCTCCGTCTGTAGCGTGGCCTCGTCTTCGGATATCAGCCTCGGCTCCTCCGTGGGGCTGTCGGGCACCAGCGGCTTGCGTCTGGAGAGGCGCGCCGAGGGGCTGCTGCTGGACTCCGTAGCCGGAATCGGCATCGGCGTGGGCTCCGAGCCGATCGTCGTGCTGTCGTCCGCAGAGGGCGGGTCCGGCTCGGTGTCCAGCTCCGGCACGCTCACCGCAGACACGCTCGTTTCCGGCGGGGAAGACGACAACGACGCCAGAAACAAGGACTCGTCCGCTGACCCCGCCGCGGCGATCTCGATGGGGCTGGTGAGCGTGAGCTCGCCGGACGTCAGCTCGGTGTCTGAGTCGTCCGGCAAGGACGCGCCCTCCCAGAGGCCGCTGTGCTCGGCGACGAACGCCCGGCTGTCCGTGAGCTCGCTGCTGGCCGCAGGCGCGCCCATGAGCTCCAGCGCCAGCGTGCCCAACCTGTCGTCGCGGGAGGCCAGCCTCATGGAGTCCTTCGTCCGGCGCGCGCCCAACATGTCTCGCACCAACGCCACCAACAACATGAACCTGAGCCGCAGCAGCAGCGACAACAACACCAACACGCTGGGCAGGAACGTCATGAGCACTGCCAGTGAGTACTGTCTTATTACTAACAAACGCACTCTGAAAACCAGCTTACATATCGGTTAATCAGTCAACTTTTATTTATGTAGCGCTTTACACCGACCAGCAGGTATCCAAAGGGCTTAAAGGAACACACCCACTTATTGGGACTTTGTCTTAGTCCCCGTGTCCCCCAGAGTTGGATAAGTCCATACATACCCTTCTCATCTCCTTGCGTTGTCGTAGCACTGTCGGACGCATCCACCGCTAGCCTAGTTTAGCACAGATCCTGGAGGTAACTGGCGCCATCTAGCCTAGTTTAGCACAGATCCTGGAGGTAACTGGCGCCATCTAGCCTAGCTTTAGCACAGATCCTGGCGGTAACTGGCTCCATCTAGCCTAGCTTAGCACAGATCCTGGAGGTAACCGGCTCCATCTAGCCTAGCTTAGCACAGATCCTGGAGGTAACCGGCTCCAACTAGGAAAGGAGGGAGGGAGGGAGGTAGATTGATTATCAAAATAGTTGCCGGTTAATTTAATAGTCGACAACTAATCCATTAATCTTTGCAGCTTTAGTTTGTCAGTTTTTAAATAAGTATGTAAAGGGGGAAGGAAAGAAGTATGAAAGAAAAGGAGCCAAGATTTGAGAGAAAAGGGAAGGAAGGAAAGGAGAAGGATGAAAGGGGGAGTACATATGATGGAAGAAAGAAAGGAAAAATGCAGACAGAAGAAAGGATGAAAGTCAGTTTACTGTCAAGTGGAGAAACAAAAAAAAAATCCACATTTATCAAGCTGACATCACACAAGTTTAATCATTAAAAAAATGACTCAAATGGATTAATCGATTATGAAAATAGTTGGCGATTAATTTAACAGTTGACAACTAATGGATTAATCTTTGCAGCTGGGTGAACAGCATGAGCCTGCTCCAGCCAATCAGCAGCTGTTTCCTGGAGCTTCGCTGCTTTGGCTCTTTGGTTTCTGACAAACTAACCGCCTTCGTCTGTCTGTCTGTCTGTCTGTCTGTCTGTCTGTCTGTCTGTTTGTTTGTTTGTTTGCAGCTTCTCCTCTCATGGGCGCTCAGAGCTTTCCTAACCTCACCACCACTGGCACCAACTCCACCGTTACCATGTCAACCTCCATAGTAACCAGCAGCAATAACGTAGCCACAGCAACCACGGGTCTGTCGGTGGGCCAGTTGCTCAGCAACACCCTGACCACCAGCCTGACGTCCACGTCCAGCGAGAGCGACACGGGCCAGGAGGCCGAGTTCTCGCTCTATGGTTGGTTGCACACACGCGCACACACACGCACACATGCACACGCACACACACATGCACACACACGCACACACACATGCAGACACACACACACACACACACATGCACGCATACAGTACAGGCCAAAAGTTTGGACACACCTTCTCATTCAATGCGTTTCCTTTTTATTTTCATGACTATTTACATTGTAGATTCTCACTGAAGGCATCAAAACTATGAATGAACACATATGGAATTATGTACTTAACAAAAAAGTGTGAAATAACTGAAAACATGTCTTATATTTTAGATTCTTCAAAGTAGCCACCCTTTGCTTTTTTGATAACTCTGCAAACCCTTGGTGTTCTCTCAATGAGCTTCATGAGGTAGTCACCTGAAATGGTTTTACCTTCACAGGTGTGCTTTGTCAGGGTTCATTAGTGGAATTATTTCCCTTATTAATAAAAAAGCAAAGGGTGGCTACTTTGAGGAATCTAAAATATAAGACATGTTTTCAGTTATTTCACACTTTTTTGTTAAGTACATAATTCCATGTGTTAATTCATAGTTTTGATGCCTTCAGTGAGAATCTACGATGCAAATAGTCATGAAAATAAAAAGGAAACGCATTGAATGAGAAGGTGTGTCCAAACTTTTGGCCTGTACTGTATGCATACAGACACACGCACACACATATGCACACACACAAGCAGACACGCACACGCAGACACACATGGACACACACACACACACACGAACGCAGTCACACACACACAGCCTGCATGAACTAACTATTTACTAACTTATTAATACTGTAGTTCCTGTCCTCGGTATGTAAGTAGGGCTGGGGATCGCCAATGATTTTCTAAATTCCCAGAGTCGCGATTTGATTACATTTTCGATTCGATATCTATCAAGTTAAATACATTTCAGTTACAATACCAGTTTAGTTTGGATATAAAAGATATTCTCAGGACATCTGCTGTAAATTGTACAAGCAAGAAGCAACCCAGAGAGAGACACACACACGTTACATTTCCACGGTTTACAAACAAAAGTCCTTTTCACTCATTGACATATATATTAATGGACCAATAGACCCCGTTGCTCTGGACGGAGACCAGTGAAGGCTATTAGAAGCACTTTTCCGGTGATCTCTTCCCTTACTGCGCAGCCTCCAACTGGGAAAGACAACGTAAATGTGACGTGAACAACCTGTCTGAAAGTGTGAAGTCTTCTGGTAGCTGTGCCGAGAGAAAACTCAATCATTCCCAATCTTACAGAGACGGAGAGTGTAGGTATATGTAAGGAGATAACATAGACACAGGCTAATTACTGATCACTAACATGCTAGTTAACATTAGTAATTACTGATCACTAACATGCTAGTTAACATTAGTAATTAAACCTAAACAGCTAATGGAAGTCCAAACTGCCTGTGAGCTTCTCCTGTACTATACGGTAATTCCTCTACTGTGCGACAGTAAGTCTCGTGGTTATGTCACAATCGTTAGCGTATTTTTACAAAAGCGTCTGCTACGGAGCCATAACGTGAGGTACAAGGTAATGGAGCCTTTTATACGTTGTCGTGTTTCTTTAGAAATAAACAACGGACAAATAGAGTCTTTAAACGCTTCAGATGTAAAGTTATTCTCTGTCAAAGTGACGTAAAAACAAAATGGCGGTCAGCGGAATGCTAACAGGAGGTGATACCTTTGTAGCAACAAAATGGCGCCATCGAAGGTTCGCGTTCTGAAGCGAAGCTTACCCCCTTGTTTTCACTTTCCGCGGGAGCTTCTTCTTCTCCGATGGAAAACACAACAGCGTTGCAATGTGGGATACGGGGGTAAAATGTAGTCTACATCGTACGTATGCTCATAACTAGCTGTGCATTGTGGTTATTTTATGGCGGACTTTATAGTGAATGCAATTAACCGCTGAGAATTTAAAACACTGCTACAAAACGGCGAACGCATTATACAGGGAACTATTTCTGTGATAACACAGCTTATGTTTTTACAATAATGTTTTGATCTTTGATGATCTTGCAGACTTCCTGGACAGCTGTCGTGCCAACACGCTATTGGCCGAGCTGGAAGATGAGGAGGACCTCCCGGAGCCGGACGATGACGACGATGAGAACGAAGACGACAATCAGGAGGACCAGGAGTACGAGGAGGTCCTGGTAATAAACTTTTCTTTCTCTTTTTGTGTGTGTGTGTGTGTGTGTGTGTGTGTGTACACGCAACATTTTCAGCAGAAAGTTGAACAAAAACACACAGTACAAGCACACACACATAGTACATGTACACACACAGACACACGCACATACACACAGGCATACACACACACATCTACAGACATGCGCGCACACACAGTACACGCACATACATACACACAGACATGCATGCACAGACACACACACACACATCTACAGACACACACACAGACATGCACGCACACACACAGTACACGCACATACATACACACAGTACAAGCACACACACACATCTACAGACACACACACAGACATCTACAGACACACACACAGACATGCACGCACACACACAGTACACGCACATACATACACACAGTACAAGCACACACACACATCTACAGACACACACACAGACATGCACGCACACACACAGTACACGCACATACATACACACAGTACAAGCACACACACACATCTACAGACACACACACACACATCTACAGACACACACACAGACATGCACGCACACACACAGTACACGCACATACATACACACAGACATGCATGCACAGACACACACACACACACATCTACAGACACACACACAGACATGCACACACAGTACACGCACATACATACACACAGTACAAGCACACACACACATCTACAGACACACACACAGACATGCACGCACACACACAGTACACGCACATACATACACACAGTACAAGCACACACACACATCTACAAGCACACACACATAGTACACGCACAATCACACACACATACACACAGGCATACACACAAACATCTACAGACACACACAGACAGACATGCACGCACACACACAGTACACGCACATACATACACACAGTACAAGCACACACGCACACACAGACACACACAGAAATTCACACAAACGCACACAGTACAGGCACAGACACACACACACATGCACACACAAAGACATGTAGTACACACATGTTTTACCCCAAGCAGAAATGGTTAATTTCTGCAAATTTTAATTCTGCAATTAAGTAAAATGAAGTAATACCTGTAGATCATAACTCACCTGGCAGCAGGAGTCTGAGTAACAGGAAGTGATTGTGAACTCTGTGTGTGTGTGTGTGTGTGTGTGTGTGTGTGTGTGTGTGTGTGTGACGGCTTTGTTTCCGCAGGAGGAGGAGGAGTACGAGACCAAAGGAGGTCGCAGGAGGACGTGGGACGATGACTTTGTCCTGAAGAGACAGTTCTCTGCTCTGGTCCCAGCCTTCGACCCACGGCCCGGCAGAACCAACGTCCAGCAGACCACGGACCTGGAGATCCCCCAGCCAGGTACAACACACACACAGACAGAGACACAGACACACACACACACACAGACACACACACACAAACATGCTCACACACACACGCTCAGACACACACGCTCACAGACACAGACTCACACACACGCTCACACAGAGACACAGACACACACACAGACAGAGCACACAGACACACACAGAGACACACATACACAGACTCACACACATACAGACTCACACAGACACACACACACACACAATCACACACATGCTCACAGACACACACACACACAGCACACACATACATGCACACACACACATACACACATACAGACACTACACACACACACACATGCTACAGACACACACACAGTACACGCACACACATACACACAGTACATGCACACAGACATACACACACACACACACATCTACAGACACACACACAGACATGCACACACAGTACAGCACATACATACACACAGTACAAGCACACACACACATCTACAGACACACACACAGACATGCACGCACACACACAGTACACGCACATACATACACACAGTACAAGCACACACACACATCTACAAGCACACACACATAGTACACGCACAATCACACACACATACACACAGGCATACACACAAACATCTACAGACACACACAGACAGACATGCACGCACACACACAGTACACGCACATACATACACACAGTACAAGCACACACGCACACACAGACACACACAGAAATTCACACAAACGCACACAGTACAGGCACAGACACACACACACATGCACACACAAAGACATGTAGTACACACATGTTTTACCCCAAGCAGAAATGGTTAATTTCTGCAAATTTTAATTCTGCAATTAAGTAAAATGAAGTAATACCTGTAGATCATAACTCACCTGGCAGCAGGAGTCTGAGTAACAGGAAGTGATTGTGAACTGTGTGTGTGTGTGTGTGTGTGTGTGTGTGTGTGTGTGTGTGTGTGTGTGTGACGGCTTTGTTTCCCCCGCAGGAGGAGGAGGAGTACGAGACCAAAGGAGGTCGCAGGAGGACGTGGGACGATGACTTTGTCCTGAAGAGACAGTTCTCTGCTCTGGTCCCAGCCTTCGACCCACGGCCCGGCAGAACCAACGTCCAGCAGACCACGGACCTGGAGATCCCCCAGCCAGGTACAACACACACACAGACAGAGACACAGACACACACACACACACAGACACACACACACAAACATGCTCACACACACACGCTCAGACACACACGCTCACAGACACAGACTCACACACACGCTCACACAGAGACACAGACACACACACAGACAGAGCACACAGACACACACAGAGACACACATACACAGACTCACACACATACAGACTCACACAGACACACACACACACACAATCACACACATGCTCACAGACACACACACACACACACAGCATGCTCACACAGACACACACACACACACACACAGACAGACATACACACACACACACACGCTTACAGACACACACACACACACACACACACACACACACGCTCAGAGACACACACACAGCATGCTCACACAGACACACACACACACAGACAGACACATACACACACACACACGCTTACAGACACACACACACACACACACACACACACACGCTCAGAGACACACACACCAGACACACACGAACACACACACGTTCACACACATGCTCACACACAGACACACACGCACACGTTCACACACACACGTTCACACACACACACAGACACACATACATACATGCTCACACAGACACACACACACACACAGACACATACACACACACACACACACGCTTACAGACACACACACACACGCTCAGAGACACACACACCAGACACACACACACACACACGTTCACACACATGCTCACACACAGACACACACACACACACGTTCACACACACACACACACACACACACACACACACACACACACACACACACACATGCTCACAGACTCACAGACACACACACACACACACACACACACACACACATGCTCACAGACACACACACACACACACACATACATGCGCATGACTAGGGTAGGACACTGATTGTGAAGTGTTTTCTACTGCTAGTTTTATAGATTTTTAAATAAAATTCCCACTATAAATCGGCCTTTTGAACTAAAGTATTTTTTCTTTCTTCTTGTCAGGAACTCCTCGTTCGGAGGTTCAGGAGGAAGTGGAGTGCGCTCCGTCTCCTCACCTCTCTCTCACTCTGAAGGTAAGACAACCACAACACATACACCACAGATGGTTTAGATTTGGTTAGTTAGTTAGTGTGTGTGTGTGTGTGTGTGCCTGGGTTAGTTAGTTTGTGTGTGTGTGTGCCCGGGTTAGTTAGTTTGTGTGTGTGTGTGCCCGGGTTAGTTAGTGTGTGTGTGTGTGTGTGTGTGCCTGGGTTAGTTAGTTAGTTAGTTAGTTAGTTAGTTAGTTAGTTAGTTAGTGTGTGTGTGTGGGTGTGGGTGTGTGTGCGCCTGGGTGTGGGTGTGGGTTGTGGTGTGTGTGTGTGTGTGTGTGTGTGCCTGCCTGGGTGTGTGTCTCACCTGGACGCTCCAAACGCTGTGCAGGTGCCTGGGTTAGTTTGTGTGTGCCTGGGTTAGTTAGTTAGTTAGTTAGTTAGTTAGTGTGTGTGTGTGTGTGTGTGTGTGTGTGTGTGTGTGTGTGTGTGTGTGTGTGTGTGTGTGTGTGTGTGTGTGTGTGTGCGCCTGGGTGTGTGTGTGTGTGTGTGCGCCTGGGTTTGTGTGTGTGTGTGCGCCTGGGGTTTGTGTGTGTGTGTGTGCGCCTGGGTTTGTGTGTGTGTGTGTGCGCGTGGGTTTGTGTGTGTGTGTGTGCGCCTGGGTTTGTGTGTGTGTGTGTGCGCCTGGGTTTGTGTGTGTGTGTGCGCCTGGGTTTGTGTGTGTGTGTGTGCGCCTGGGTTTGTGTGTGTGTGTGTGCGCCTGGGTTTGTGTGTGTGTGTGTGCGCCTGGGTTTGTGTGTGTGTGTGTGCGCCTGGGTTTGTGTGTGTGTGTGTGTGTGTGCGCCTGGGTTTGTGTGTGTGTGTGTGCGCCTGGGTTTGTGTGTGTGTGTGTGCGCCTGGGTTTGTGTGTGTGTGTGTGCGCCTGGGTTTGTGTGTGTGTGTGTGCGCCTGGGTTAGTTTGTGTGTGTGTGCCTGGGTTAGTTAGTTAGTTAGTTTGTGTGTGTGTGCCTGGGTTAGTTTGTGTGTGTGTGTGCCTGGGTTAGTTTGTGTGTGCCTGGGTTAGTTAGTTAGTTTGTGTGTGCCTGGGTTAGTTTGTGTGTGCCTGGGTTAGTTAGTTAGTTAGTTTGTGTGTGTGTGCCTGGGTTAGTTTGTGTGTGTGTGCCTGGGTTAGTTTGTGTGTGCCTGGGTTAGTTAGTTAGTTAGTTTGTGTGTGTGTGCCTGGGTTAGTTTGTGTGTGTGTGCCTGGGTTAGTTTGTGTGTGTGTGCCTGGGTTAGTTAGTTAGTTAGTTTGTGTGTGTGTGTGCCTCTGTTAGTTTGTGTGTATGTGTGTGTGTTGGTCAAAAGCGACAATTATTGGAAAAATGTGTCAAAAAGGGACAAAAACATCAGAAAAAGTGTAAATGTTTGTCTGTTTTGCCCTGAGAGGACGACCAGTGCGTGGTCAGTGAAGCCAACAGGGAGGTTGAGGGTTGCCGGTGTGCGTCTGTGTGTTCAGGTGGCCGGGCTGGGTACGAGCCGAGAGGTGGAGCTTCCTCTGTCCAACTACAAGTCCACCATCTTCTACTACGTCCAGCGGCTGCTGCAGCTCTCCTGCAACGGGGCCGTGAAGACGGACAAACTGAGACGCATCTGGGAGCCCACGTACACGTAAGACTCGGGACAGAGTCGGGATCGCACGGGGCGTGTTTGATCGTCTAGTTTCACTCTAGCCAAGTCTCCATCCACTTGTCAATCGATTTATCTGAAGTTCGGTAAAAAAAACTCGAGCAGAATGTGAAAGTGTGTTTCCATCCAACAGCTCTAAAGCGAATAAAAACCTGCTGCACTGCAGAAAGAGATGTGTTATAAATGACACAACATGAGTAGTCCCTGAACACACTCACCACATGTGTTAAAATTCTACACATGTTGTGTTATTTTTAACACAAGAGTTGTGTCATCTCTTTTTGCAGTGTATTCTCAAAGACTTCGGTAAGGAGACAATAAAAAAATTTGTAAATACTTAAAATTTCCTGTCCCGCCAAAGGTGAATGAAATGCAATTTAAAATTATGAATAGGATTCATCCCACTAATGATTTCTTAAAACAGAGATTTAAAATGGATGTAGGAAACTGTACACTGCAAAAAGAGATGTGTTAAAAAGTGACACAACGTGTAGAATTTTAACACGTGGTGAGTGTGTTCAGGGACTACACATCTCTTTTTGCAGTGTGCGTAATGACGTCACTAGGGCTGCAACAACGAATCGATAAAATTTGATTACTAAAAAACATTGGCAACGAATTTAATTATCGATTTGTTGTGTCGCGCAACTATTAGGCAACCTAGTCGCGGAGATAAAAAAAATTGAGTTGAGCGCAGAGAGGAGCAGCGCGGAGCGAAAGAAAAGAGCAGAGCGGGGGTAGAGGAAATACGAGAGAGACCGGAGAGACCCGTAACGTTGTTCTGAAACACTCGGCGGAGG
This sequence comes from Perca schrenkii, assembly GCA_025617405.1. NCBI lineage: Eukaryota > Metazoa > Chordata > Actinopteri > Perciformes > Percidae > Perca > Perca schrenkii. The sequence goes on along the minus strand of CM046806.1, from coordinate 31,541,336 downwards.
CAGAGAAATCAGTACGACCTAATATAAGTCATCCAAGGTGTGGGAGCATTTCACACTAAATAAATCAGAAACATGTTAATTGCAAGATAAACAAAAGCGACACGGCATGGCACGGGCGCACCACGGTGATGAGTCAGCACCTAAAACGTAAACATGTTGGAGTCGTTGATGAGGAGGAAGGGAGTTCAACAGCAGGGTAAAGTCACTACACTATCCTCCTTCTGTTCAACAGAACAACAACAACAGCAGGGTTAATGGTGCGTTCTTTTTGTCTCGTAATCGCGACTAGTAGCTCGAGTGTGAAAACAAATAACCGCGGGGTTGTTGTGTTCTTTTTGTCACACGATACTACGAGTCGGAGAAAAGATGGATTTTTGTAACATTTTTAGTAACATTTAGGATTCTATTCACCCAGTTATTGACATATTACACAAATATATTTCACAGTTTGATACATGAAAATTAGGTTTTGATTAACGTTAATGTTAGGCTACTGCTCTGCTTTCTGCTCCAGACTCGGCTTAAAGCCATTGTTGCCAAATGACCTAAAACTTAATCAGAATTCATTAATTTATTCGGCAAATAACGTTTCCATCAGCGTTTATCGCATAAGCCGTATATCGATCAAGATAAAATCCGATCCGAGAGTTTTTTTTACTGTTTCCATGAGGCATTTTTGATTCGATATCCCTTAATTTGGATAAAAACGTGTGGATGGAAACATAGCTAGTGATTTCACAGAGATTTTGTTCCTTCTTCCTCCTACAGGATAATGTACAGAGAGCTGAAGGACTCTGACAAAGAGAAGGAGAGCGGAAAGATGGTGAGTCACAACTTCTACAGGCATCACTGTTTTCTCTTTTGATAAAACCTGCAGAAAATATCAAGTCATGGCAATAATGTCAATGAAGAAAGCGCTTGTTGTTAGAGGGCTTTATCTTTCACTCTGCGCAGTGCAGCACAAAGCCTGACACACTTGTCTTTGCTAGTTTGAGACCAAAAATGCACCTGCGCCCATCTGTGGCTCATGGGTGCATTCTGGGTGTGCTGGTCTTACAGGGAGGTGTGTTCAGGTGCATTCTGGGCGTGCTGGTCTTACAGGGAGGTGTGTTCAGGTGCATTCTGGGCGTGCTGGTCTTACAGGGAGGTGTGTTCAGGTGCATTCTGGGCATGCTGGTGTTACAGGGAGGTGTGTTCAGGTGCATTCTGGGAATATTGCTATCTTGAGGCAGCTGTAAGTGATCGCGCCATTGACCAACAAAAACCTGGTCTAAAGTCAATAACGCAGCATTTCATTGTTATTTTAACAGAGCATTAGTAAATGCGCGCACACTCTGCTTGTTACACACACAGGGACGCACATCAGCACACACACATGCAGAAGATTACTAATAAAAATATTAGGGTGTAAATCCTCTATCATAACAGCAATGCTCCAAGGTCCAAACGCGCCTGGCTTTTAAAGGGAATGGGAGCTGATCTCTGATTGGTTGATTGCATGTTACGCCCCAAAACACACCTCTGATTAATGAAGACACTAAGGACAACCCTTTAGGACCAGGCGCCCGGAACAGAGACCCTTTTTTTCTTCCGTCAAACTATCAAAAATGGATTTAGACACGCCCTAAACACACCTGGACCAGGCGCTGCACACCATGACCTTTTAGATTGTTAAAAAAGGGCCCATAGTTGTATTACAGAAACGTTTTAGGCACTATCAAAGACACACAAAACCATCACAAAGAGACACTCAAAATTGCATCAGATTTATTTTTTGAGTTTCTGAGTTGAATTGAAGATTTACCACAGAATAAAACTCAACCTCTGATCTCTTTGCTTCCTCTCCCTCCTCCAGGATTTATGTGAACACAGTCTCAGTATATCGGGGGGTCGTTCTGGCGGCCAGAGCCCGAGCTCGCTCTCGGCCAATCAGAGCAGCGAGATCCTGTGCGTGGCGCGGGAGATGGCGCAGGCGAAGGCGGGCTGCAGTCAGAACGCCTGCGGGGTCGAGGACGTCCTGCAGCTGCTGCGCATCCTCTACATCATCGGAGGAGACGGAGCCTCCAACGCACGCACTCTGCAGGAGGGTACGGACACACAGACACATTACACACACACACACACACACACACACACAGACATGCACACACACACAGACACATTACACACACACACACACACACACACACACAGACATGCACACACACACACAGACACATTACACACACACACACACACACACACACACAGACATGCACACACACACAGACACATTACACACACACACACACACACAGACATGCACACACACACACAGACACATTACACACACACACACACACACACACACACAGACATGCACACACACACACTAAAAGTCCTGATTATTTACATGGAGTCTGGTGGAGATATGCTGGCTCTATACACGCTAAAAGTCCTGATTATTTACATGGAGTCTGGTGGAGATATGCTGGCTCTATACACGCTAAAAGTCCTGATTATTTACATGGAGTCTGGTGGAGATATGCTGGCTCTATACACGCTAAAAGTCCTGATTATTTACATGGAGTCTGGTGGAGATATGCTGGCTCTATACACGCTAAAAGTCCTGATTATTTACATGGAGTCTGGTGGAGTTATGCTGGCTCTATACACGCTAAAAGTCCTGATTATTAACATGGAGTCTGGTGGAGATATGCTGGCTCTATACACGCTAAAAGTCCTGATTATTTACATGGAGTCTGGTGGAGATATGCTGGCTCTATACACGCTAAAAGTCCTGATTATTTACAAGGAGTCTGGTGGAGATATGCTGGCTCTATACACGCTAAAAGTCCTGATTATTTACATGGAGTCTGGTGGAGATATGCTGGCTCTATACACGCTAAAAGTCCTGATTATTTACATGGAGTCTGGTGGAGATATGCTGGCTCTATACACGCTAAAAGTCCTGATTATTTACATGGAGTCTGGTGGAGTTTGGTGATTGTGATTTCGGGGCTGTTTCATGTTAAACTAAAAGGACCTTACTCTTTAACAAAAAGTACTATCTCTGTAGGGATCCATCCCATAATTTTGTCAGACACTAATTATCTGAGTCTGTCAGCGGCAAAAACTTTTGTACGAAAAATAACGTCTTTAATACTTTCTGCCGTCTCTGTATTTTTGTAATTTATAAGTTTGTTTTTGTGCAGATTTTGACGAGCTGCAGTTCAACGCGTCTCCAGAGGAGTTCACCAGTAAGAAGATCACCACAAAGATTCTGCAGCAGATCGAGGTCAGTTCAGAAAGCACTTCCCCCGCAAATTAAATCACACTCTGCTCATAAAAAATGAGCTTATCTCAAAAAACAAAACATATACACAGAGTTTAAATAACTTCTGGACTGCTTATAGTTAATGTTTCTACATTTAGCTGCAGTTGTACTGATTTTAGGGATACAAAGCATTTGAACATAATCCCAAGAAATGACATCACTGGCACTGTCCAACTGTCAGTACCCGATCCGTTCCAACTGCACAATCCGTTCTGCGCAGGCGCTGTGGTACGATGATTTACGACACTACCCAATCTGTTCCCACACTAGCCTCCACCGGGAAGCCAACGTTAGTTTAGGTAATAGCTAATTCACGTTAGTTTAGCTAATAGCTAATTCGGGCGGACCGCTAGTTGATTATATCGGTCTGCCGTTAGCCTCCACTGGGAAGCTAACGTTACTTTAGCTAACAGTTCATTTGGCTAACCGCTAGCTGATTGTAGCGGTCCGTCGGCCTCCACAGTTAAGGTAACGTTAGTTTAGCTAACAGCTAGCTGAGACAGCATGCAAACTTTTAAAAGCTCCTCAAAATAAAACTTCAAAACAAACGTTAACATATATAACAGCTGTTACGTCAGTTCTACTTTACTTGTGCTCATTTAAAATCCAATCACTCAACACTCGTCTTTATTGTTATTACTGTAAAGCCTTAATGTATCTGTAGCTGCTTCTCCCGTTATGTTTGACTTAACGTTATTTTAGACTGAATCTAGCTGTGCGTTCTGCCCGCACGATCCGTTCTGCGCATGCGTTATTTGTCGGTTAGCGGTTAGCCGAATTAGCTGTTAGCTAAACTAACGTTAGCTTCCCAGTGGAGGCTAGCGTGGAACAGATCGGGCAGGTCGTAAAACAGTATTATCATCTTGCGCATGCGCAGAACGGATTGTGCAGGTGGAACGGATCGGATACTGACAGCCAACCTTTTCAACGGCAGAGTTCAAAGGGTTAAACTGAGTGTTTCCTGTTTCCTGTTTCCTGTTTCCTAGGAGCCTCTGGCTCTGGCCAGCGGAGCTCTGCCCGAATGGTGTGAACAGCTCACCTCCAAGTGTCCTTTCCTCATCCCCTTTGAGACCCGGCAGCTCTACTTCACCTGCACAGCGTTTGGAGCGTCCAGGTGAGACACACACACAGACACACACACAGAGACACACACACACACACACACACGGACAGATAGAGACACACACGCACACACAGACAGAGAGACACACACACACACAGAAACACACACACGCAGACAGAGACACACACGCAGACAGAGAGAGACGCACACACACACACATACACACGCAGACACACACACGGACAGACAGAGACACACACACACACACACAGACAAAGACACACACACACACAGACCGACAGACAGAGACACACACACACAGATACACACACGCAGACAGACAGACAGAGAGAGAGAGAGACACACACACATACACAGACAGAGACACAAAGAGGCAGGCACACACAAACACACAGACAGACACGCTCACAGACACACACACACGCAGACAGAGACACACACACAGACAAAGAGAGACACCCACCCACCACGTGTCTCTTTAGCTGACCCTGTCTCTGACCTCTGACCTCTGACCCCGGCGTGTCTGCAGGGCGATCGTGTGGCTCCAGAACCGGCGCGAGGCCACCATGGAGCGCTCGCGGCCGCCCACCACGGTGCGCCGGGACGACCCCGGTGAGTTCAGGGTGGGTCGGCTCAAACACGAGCGAGTCAAAGTGCCCCGAGGAGCCGCCATGATGGAGTGGGCCGAGTCCGTCATGCAGCTGCACGCCGACAGGAAGTCGGTGCTGGAGGTGAGACGCCGAAGAGAGTCCAGATGTTTAGAACTACCCAAAATACCGCTGCAGTTTCTGTCTCGTTTTAGTCTTTTAGTCGCTTTTCTGACGCATTTGTCACGTTATTTGATTTTTACGATTTATGTAACTTTACTTGTTGCGTTTTATAGCTTTTTGTTGCTGTTCTGACGTTTTGGATGCTTTTCCTATCTGTGTGTGTGTGTGTGTGTGTGTGTGTGTGTGTGTGTGTGTGTCTGTCTGTCTGTGTCTGTCTCTGTCTGTCTCTGTGTGTGTGTCTCTGTCTGTGTGTGTGTGTGTGTGTGTGTGTGTCTTTCTCTGTCTGTTTCTCTGTGTCTGTCTGTGTGCGTGTGCGTGTGTTTCTGTCTGCGTGTGTGTGTGTGTCTCTCTGTCTGTGTGTGTGTGTGTGTGTGTGTCTCTCTGTCTGTGTGTCTGTCTCTCTGTCTGTGTGTGTGTGTGTGTGTGTGTGTGTGTGTCTCTCTGTCTGTGTGTGTGTGTGTGTGTGTGTGTGTCTGTGTGTGTCTGTCTCTCTGTCTCTGTCTGTGTGTGTGTGTGTGTGTTTCTGTCTGTGTGTGTGTGTGTGTGTCTGTCTCTGTCTGTTTCTCTGTCTGTCTGTCTGTCTGTGTGTGTGTTTCTGTCTGTGTGTGTGTGTGTGTGTGTCTGTCTCTGTCTGTTTCTCTGTCTGTCTGTCTGTCTGTGTGTGTGTGTCTGTCTGTCTGTGTGTGTGTGTGTGTGTGTGTGTGTGTGTGTGTGTCTCTGTCTGCGTGTTTGTGTGTGTGTGTGTGTGTGTGTGTGTGTGTGTGTGTGTCTCTGTCTGCGTGTTTGTGTGTGTGTGTGTGTGTGTGTGTGTGTGTGTGTGTGTGTGTGTGTGTGTGTGTGTGTGTGTGTGTGTGTGTGTGTGTGTGTGTAGGTGGAGTTCCAGGGTGAAGAGGGAACAGGTCTCGGTCCGACTCTGGAGTTTTATGCTCTGGTGGCTGCAGAGTTCCAGAGAACGTCTCTGGGGATCTGGCTCTGTGACGACGACTTCCCCGACGACGAGTCCCGACAGGTTAGCATGGAGCGCTAATGTACCAAACTAGCAGTCAACACTGTGACATGAACACAAATGGAATTATGTACTTAACAAAAAAGTGTGAAATAACTGAAAACATGTCTTATATTTTAGATTCTTCAAAGTAGCCACCCTTTGCTTTTTTTATTAATAAGGGAAATAATTCCACTAATGAACCCTGACAAAGCACACCTGTGAAGGTAAAACCATTTCAGGTGACTACCTCATGAAGCTCATTGAGAGAACACCAAGGGTTTGCAGAGTTATCAAAAAAAAGCAAAGGGTGGCTACTTTGAAGAATCTAAAATATAAGACATGTTTTCAGTTATTTCACACTTTTTTGTTAAGTACATAATTCCATATGTGTTCATTCATAGTTTTGATGCCTTCAGTGAGAATCTACAATGTAAAAAGTCATGAAAATAAAAAGGAAACGCATTGAATGAGAAGGTGTGTCCAAACTTTTGGCTTTAGTCATTTTTTATGCTTATTCATGCTTAAATACTAATTTCCAAGAAACTTCTGAGCACATTTATGGTAAACACAAGATTTAAAGTGGTGCTTTGGCAGGATTAATTGTGGAGAAACTCAGTTTTACAGATGGTTAATTAACTACATTTATATTGTGCTTTTCTAGTCTTAACCACCTCTCAAAGAGCACAGCTCTGTCAGTTAAATCAACTAATCCATTATTCGACAAAATCCTATAAGTGTTAGTAGACTAAGAAGTTCTTTAGTCGAGGACAGCCCTAGTATGAACCGTGGTGTGTGTGTGTGTGTGTGTGTTCCAGGTGGACCTGGGCGGTGGCCTGAAGCCTCCCGGTTTCTACGTGCAGCGCTCGTGCGGCCTGTTCCCGGCGCCGTTCCCCCAGGACAGCGAGGAGCTGGATCGGATATCCAAACTCTTCCACTTCCTGGGCGTCTTCCTGGCCAAGTGCATCCAGGACAACCGTCTGGTGGACCTGCCGGTCTCGCAGCCGTTCTTCAAGCTGCTCTGCATGGGCGACATCAAGTCCAACATGAGCAAGCTGCTGTACACGGGCCGGGGCTCGCCGCACGGGCCCGACGGAGACCGAACGTTCCCACAGCCCTTCCTGCTGCTGTCGGAGCTGCAGTCGGAGGCGTCCACCGAGGAGAGCCAGGAGACCTACTCCGTGGGCAGCTTTGACGAAGACTCCAAGTCTGAGTTCATCATGGATCCGCCCAAACCCAAACCGCCCGCCTGGTACCACGGGATCCTCACCGCGGACGACTTCCAGCTCGTCAACCCGCACAGGTGAGACCGAGAGTCTGAGGAGGCAGCAGCAGCTCTTCTCACGCACAGAAACACACACAGACACGCACAAACGCACACAGAAACGCACAGACACACACAGAAACGCACAGACACACACAGAAACGCACACACACACAGACACACACAGAAACGCACAGAAACGCACAAACACACACAGAAACAGACAAACACACACAGAAACGCACAGAAACACACAGAAACGCACAGAAACACACAAACACACACAGAAACGCACAGAAACGCACACAGACACACAGAAACACACACAGACACACACAGACACGCACAGAAACACACAAACACACACAGACACACACAGAAACACACAGAAACGCACAGACACACAGAAACGCACAGACACACAGAAACACACACAGACACACAGAAACACACACAGACACACACAGACACGCACAGAAACGCACAGACACACAGAAACGCACAGACACACAGAAACACACACAGAAACACACACAGACACACACACAAACACACACAAACACACAGACACACACAGACACGCACAGAAACGCACAGAC
>CM046806.1:31502225-31522098 GCA_025617405.1 Perca schrenkii | reverse complement strand
CTCTACATACTACTCTCTACTGCTGTCTCTCTACATACTACTCTCTACTGCTGTCTCTCTACATATTATTCTCTACTGCTGTCTCTCTACATACTACTCTCTACTGTTGTCTCTCTACATACTACTCTCTACTGTTGTCTCTCTACATACTACCTTCTACTGTTGTCTCTCTACATACTACTCTCTACTGTTGTCTCTCTACATACTACTCTCTACTGTTGTCTCTCTACATACTACTCTCTACTGCTGTCTCTCTACATACTACTCTCTACTGTTGTCTCTCTACATACTACTCTCTACTGCTGTCTCTACATACTACTCTCTACTGCTGTCTCTCTACATACTACTCTCTACTGTTGTCTCTCTACATACTACTCTCTACTGCTGTCTCTCTACATACTACTCTCTACATACTAGTCTCTACTGCTGTCTCTCTACATACTACTCTCTACTGCTGTCTCTCTACATACTACTCTCTACTGCTGTCTCTCTACATACTACTCTCTACTGCTGTCTCTCTACATACTACTCTCTACTGCTGTCTCTCTACATACTACTCTCTACTGCTGTCTCTCTACTACTCTCTACTGCTGTCTCTCTACATACTACTCTCTACTGCTGTCTCTCTACATACTACTCTCTACTGCTGTCTCTCTACATAATACTCTGTACTCTACTGTTGCCTGTAAAGAGTTAATGATTCCTGGAGCTCTCGGTTTGACCTCTGTGTTACCTCCCAGCTTTCCTGGGCTGGTTTCCCAATCGCAGAGCCTTCCCTCCCCCCCACCGTGGAACTGCTAAGCTGAATAAACTGCTCGGGTCATCCCCTGCAGACACACAGCCAAGTCTGCATATCTCACAGTCCTTTTTTTTATCTTCCCCTGAGTTTGTTTAGTCGGATTTAATGTAAATAACTTATAGGGACAAGGCTGTTACTGCTATAGGTGTAAGGATGTCATACATGTGTCTCTGTGAGAGGGATCCTGAGCTCAAAATGTGTAAATAATGTGTGTTTTTTTGTACGTTTGTGAATGAATGATGTGGGAAATGTTCTCCACGCTGTCAGTTCATGTTTCCAATTGGTCAAGTGAAGTCACATGATGGATCCACCCACCCCTCACACACACACACTCACACACACACACACACACACTCACACACACACACACACACACACATAAATGTTGAAAGATGTGTCAAAAAAGGGGAAAGTTGTGGGAAAAAAATAGTTTTGTACACATACACACACATACACACAGACACACACACAGACACATACGCACGCACATACGCACACACACACACACACACACAGAAATGCACGCACACACACACACACACACACACACACAGACAGACACACAGACACAGACACACACACACACACACACACACACATAAATGTTGAAAGATGTGTCAAAAAACGGGAAATTTGTTGGAAAAAAATAGTTTTGTACACATACACACACACATACACACACAGACACACACGCACGCACAGACGCACACAGACACACACACACAGAAACGCACGCACAGATGCACACAGAAACACACACAAACTCACGCACGTACGCATAGATGCACACGGACATACACACACACAAACACACGCACGCATGCATGCACACACACGCATGCACACACATGCACACAGACATACAGGCACACACACACACAGACACACACATGTGTGTGTGTGAGCACAGTGAAATCACATGACTGCCCCCCCCATGCCCTGGGACCAGTCAGCTGACTGCCCCCCCCGAGGGACCAGTCAGCTGACCGACAGGGTGTATTAATCTGCAGGGTGTAACGAGGCTTTATGAGACGATCCAGTCTGAGCTCTCAGGGCATTCACACACTTCTTCTTAAAGTGACCTTCTTCAGGGTGTGTCTGGGTATAACTGATCCATCATCAGAACTAACTCAGCTCTCATCAGAACTAACTCAGCTTTCATCAGAACTAACTCAGCTCTCATCAGAACTAACTCAGCTCTCATCAGAACTAACTCAGCTCTCATCAGAACTAACTCAGCTTTCATCAGAACTAACTCAGCTCTCATCAGAACTAACTCAGCTCTCATCAGAACTAACTCAGCTTTCATCAGAACTAACTCAGCTCTCATCAGAACTAACTCAGCTCTCATCAGAACTAACTCAGCTTTCATCAGAACTAACTCAGCTTTCATCAGAACTAACTCAGCTCTCATCAGAACTAACTCAGCTCTCATCAGAACTAACTCAGCTCTCATCAGAACTAACTCAGCTTTCATCAGAACTAACTCAGCTTTCATCAGAACTAACTCAACTAACTCAGCTCTCATCAGAACTAACTCAGCTTTCATCAGAACTAACTCAGCTCTCATCAAAACTAACTCAGCTCTCATCAGAACTAACTCAGCTCTCATCAGAACTAACTCAGCTTTCATCAGAACTAACTCAGCTCTCATCAGAACTAACTCAGCTTTCATCAGAACTAACTCAGCTTTCATCAGAACTAACTCAGCTCTCATCAGAACTAACTCAACTAACTCAGCTCTCATCAGAATTAACTCAGCTCTCATCTGAACTAACTCAGCTCTCAGCTCTCATCTGAACTAACTCAGCTCTCATCAGAACTAACTCAGCTCTCATCTGAACTAACTCAGCTCTCATCAGAACTAACTCAGCTCTCATCATTTCTAACTCAGCTCTCATCAGAACTATCTCAGCTCTCATCAGAACTAACTCAACTAACTCAGCTTTCATCAGAACTAACTCAGCTCTCATCAGAACTAACTCAGCTCTCATCAGAACTAACTCAACTAACTCAGCTTTCATCAGAACTAACTCAGCTCTCATCAGAACTAACTCAGCTCTCATCAGAACTAACTCAACTTTCATCAGAACTAACTCAGCTTTCATCAGAACTAAGGACAGTTCATGTGTAGCACGCAGCGACACAAACGTAAACAACAATGGAGGGAGGAGAGAGATGTAAATACAGTCACGTTTTAGAGTTTGTGTCAGCTAAAGACGGCAGTATTAAGGTTGGTTGTACACTCTGTGCTGGTGGCGACTACGTCAAATCTGAAGAAACATTTGGAGTCTCAGCGCTGCAGCCAAACAGAGTAAGTCCCAGCAGGTGGAGCGAAGCAGAGAGGAGGTCCCCCACCACCCAAACAACTAAAGCTGGACTTTGGTGCAAAACCAGTAAGTGGGGGAGAGTTGAAGAAGTTGTTGGGGCAGTATGTTGTAGAGCAGGGGTGTCAAACTCATTTTCACTAGGGGCCACTCTGGAAAAAGAGAATCCCACCAAGGGCCAAACATGTAGAGTGTATTGACTTGCTTTCGTTACTGCATGTCACTTTTTTAAAACATTTTGGTAGCTTTTTTCCTAATTTTTATTGTTTTTGTTCCAACTTTTTAGTGGCTTTCTCAGACATTTGTCACCTTTTTTTGTAAATTTGTTGCTTTTTGTCACATTTTTGTTGACATGAAGCCCTACAAAAGTCATCAAAAGAGTTCCTTTAGCCATCATAGAATTTAGCAAATCAAGAAATACTATTGTACTACCCATACAACTCTGCTGTATTTCACTTCTTGTCCTCCCTTCCTCCCCCTCTCCCTTCCTCCCTTCTCCCTTCCTCCCTTCCTCTTCCACATTTGCATCAAATGTTTGAATGCCGTCCAGGACGCTAAACGAGCCACATTAGCCTGCAGCGTCGTTTGGAATAAAACATGATGCATTGTTCACCACTGCCTGTCTCTTCCCCTCCCTCTCTTCCCTTCCTCTCTTCCCACTCTTCCCTCTCCCTCTTTCCATCAGCTGACTTCAGAGCGATGCAGGCCACGTCATGATGGCCTGAAGGCAGCAGAAAGAGAAAGAGACGAATGGAGAAGGAGTGAAGAGGCGTTGCTGCTGACTCACTGCTGGCCAGACTCCAACGTTATCACACGTTATCAGTCAGATGCTTCGCGCCCTGAATGCATCGCCTCCTTTACAACAATGTGTCTTCACTTCTGGGGGTTTTACTGGGTCTGCACGTAGTTTATATTAAAGCCTGGAGAAAGAGCTTTTCAGGTTGTTGTTTTCAAACCAAAATACACAACTAGGTCACCGCAAAGAGACTCAAAACGAAACACAGAGACTCAAAACGAAACACAGAGACTCATAAACTCAAACTCACAAAAGACTCAAAAAGACACAGAAAGAGACAAAAAATACACAAAAAGACTCAAAGACTAAAAAAGACACAAAACACACACACACAAATACACAAAAAGACACAAAAAGACTCAAACTAACACAAAAAGACACACAAAGACACAAAAATAAACAAAAAGACTCAAAAAGACACAAAAGGACTCAAAACACACACAAAAAGACACAAAAAGAATCAAAATTGACACCAAAAGACACAAAAAGATTAAAAAATACACAAAAAGACAAAAAAAGACACAAAACACACACAGAAAGACTCAAAAATGACACAAAAAATAAACAAAAAGACTCAAAACTAACCCAAAAATACACAAAAAGACACAAAACCCACACAAAAAGACTCAAAAATTACACAAAAAGACTCAAAACTAACCCAAAAATACACAAAAAGACACAAAACACACACAAAAAGACTCAAAAATTACACAAAAGACTCAAAACTAACCCAAAAATACACAAAAAGACACAAAACACACACACAAATATACAAAAAGACACAAAAAGACTCAAAAATACACAGAAATGACAAAAAGACTCAAAATTAACACAAAAATACACAAAAAGACTCAAAAATGACACAAAAAGACACAAAAGGACTCAAAAATGACACAAAACACACACAAAAAGACACAAAAATACACAACAATACACAAAAAGACTAAAAATTGACACCAAAAGACACAAAAAGACTCAAAAATACACAAAAAGACAAAAAAGACACAAAACACACATAGAAAGACTCAAAAAATGACACAAAAATAAACAAAAAGACTCAAAAAGACTCAAAACTAACCCCAAAAGACACAAAACACACACAAAAAGACTCAAAAATGACACCAAATGACACAAAAAGACTCAAAACTAACACAAAAATACACAAAAAATAAACAAAAAGACTCAAAAAAGACTCAAAACGATGCTCTGTTCCCTGAATGCATCTTGTCCTTACTTCTGGGTCTTCAGTCTGTAAAATGATTCTTAATGAAACAAATAGAGAGAACCTTCTTTCAGGTTTTTCATCTGAAAATACACAACTCAATACAAATATTTACTCGTAGAAATATTTACTTTGCTGCTCAGCCACTAAATGAACCAACGTGTCCTCAGCTGTAATCCATGCTGTTTGTTTTACAGGTCAATAGACTGAGCAAAGGGACAGACTGGGACATCATGACACAACACAGGCCGACCGTCTGATAGGACAACGTGCTGTGACATCATGACACAACACAGGCCGACCGTCTGATAGGACAACGTGCTGTGACATCATGACACAACACAGGCCGACCGTCTGATAGGACAACGTGCTGTGACATCATGACACAACACAGGCCGACCGTCTGATAGGACAACGTGCTGTGACATCATGACACAACACAGGCCGACCGTCTGATAGGACAACGTGCTGTGACATCATGACACAACACAGGCCGACCGTCTGATAGGACAACGTGCTGTGACATCATGACACAACACAGGCCGACCGTCTGATAGGACAACGTGCTGTGACATCATGACACAACGCTGCAACCAACAAATCCTCCAAAAATAGGGCGAAATCGGTAGTTTGTTAGGACTGAAAACGCTCCTGTGGGCATTATTAACGACAGATATCAGCGTACGGTTCGGATGTTGGAATCTTTTGATGATATAACTCATTTGTGGATTTTGGGGTGATGAAATGTACCTGTTGAGCTAACCTGGAGACAGTCAATGACCTTTATCTGGGCGCGTGCATATGTGTTCCCACATTTCTAAGAATTATTTTTTTCATGGAAAATTAGGCCCTATATATGGTCCCACAGCCCTATGTTCCCACAGCCCAATGTTCCCACAGCCCAATGTTCCCACAACCCTATGTTCCCACAGCCCTATGTTCCCACAGCCCTATGTTCCCACAGCCCAATGTTCCCAAAGCCCTATGTTCCCACAGCCCAATGTTCCCACAGCCCTATGTTCCCACAGCCCTATGTTCCCACAACCCAATGTTCCCACAACCCTATGTTCCCACAGCCCTATGTTCCCACAGCCCTATGTTCCCACAACCCTATGTTCCCAAAGCCCTATGTTCCCACAGCCCTATGTTCCCACAGCCCTATGTTCCCACAGCCCAATGTTCCCACAGCCCTATGTTCCCACAGCCCTATGTTCCCTCAGCCCTATGTTCCCACTGCCCAATGTTCCCACAGCCCAATGTTCCCATAACCCTATGTTCCCACAGCCCTATGTTCCCACAGCCCTATGTTCCCACAACCCTATGTTCCCAAAGCCCTATGTTCCCACAGCCCTATGTTCCCACAGCCCAATGTTCCCACAACCCAATGTTCCCACAACCCTATGTTCCCACAGCCCTATGTTCCCACAGCCCTATGTTCCCACAGCCCTATGTTCCCACAACCCTATGTTCCCAAAGCCCTATGTTCCCACAGCCCAATGTTCCCACAGCCCAATGTTCCCACAACCCAATGTTCCCACAACCCTATGTTCCCACAGCCCTATGTTCCCAAAGCCCTATGTTCCCACAGCCCAATGTTCCCACAGCCCAATGTTCCCACAACCCTATGTTCCCACAGCCCTATGTTCCCACAGCCCTATGTTCCCACAACCCTATGTTCCCAAAGCCCTATGTTCCCACAGCCCTATGTTCCCACAGCCCTATGTTCCCACAGCCCTATGTTCCCACAGCCCAATGTTCCCACAGCCCAATGTTCCCACAACCCTATGTTCCCACAACCCTATGTTCCCACAGCCCTATGTTCCCACAGCCCTATGTTCCCTCAGCCCAATGTTCCCACAACCCAATGTTCCCACAGCCCTATGTTCCCACAGCCCTATGTTCCCACAGCCCTATGTTCCCACAGCCCTATGTTCCCACAACCCTATGTTCCCAAAGCCCTATGTTCCCACAGCCCAATGTTCCCACAGCCCTATGTTCCCACAGCCCTATGTTCCCACAGCCCTATGTTCCCACAGCCCTATGTTCCCACAGCCCTATGGTCCCACAGCCCTATGTTCCCACAGCCCTATGTTCCCACAGCCCTATGTTCCCACAGCCCTATGTTCCCACAGCCCTATGTTCCCACAGCGTGCCTGTACAGTCAGCTCGGCTCAGCAGCAGCTGCCTGAATGGAAGGAGAGGAGCCTCTCACCCTCTGCCCGGCAACAACAGCAGAATTCTCTGATTGGCTGTTGGCTCCGTGACATCACGGGCGCCCGGCACTTCAGAATGGAATGCAAGCAGAGGGATTCAATTAGAGCAGCGAGTCAGACACCCTTTTTGTGCTTTAATAGGACTAAAAATCCACCCAAAAATAACACGTTTCAAACACCGTGTTGAATGCATTCATTTCATAATTTTACGTTCTTTTAATGGAGACGTAAAAAAAAAAATAAGTTTAAATCTAAATTTGTCTTGCAGAGTGGAGTGCGTGAGTGTGGTTTTAAGAGCACTCGTTGAACTTTCGGTGGAGTCTGTGTGCATGGTTGTCAGCTGAACTCCCTGCTCAGGTTGTTTTTTGGGGGGTTGGGGGGGGTATTAATAAAAGCTCTTTGGTTCCCTGTGGGCAGAGACAGGGAGGCTGCAGGAAGAGCGCTCACTCTGCCTCCAATTCCAGGGACGCTATATTCAGACCACAACAGTACGGAGGAGGAGGAGTTTTGCTGTGGAACCATTTTTGTTTATTGTGACAATACTGTAACAGTTTTTTTTCCCGATTCCAGTGTTGGTAATACCAATGTTTACCTTCTTCAGTTCATGTTTTTGTTTTCAGACATAAGCTGCGTTCGAAAATATATCTCCTATATCTTGGAAATAGGTCCCTAATGTTAGAGATGGTCCGATACCATGTTTTGCTTCCAGATACCGAACTCGCGTATCGGCCGATACCGAGTACTGATCCGATACCAGTGTGTCATATATTTTATTATGTTTTAACTACTACTATCCCTGTATGGATGTGATATGATTTCTATCTCTGTTGTCTGTCTGGCTCAGGTTAAACGCTTTGTGAAACATGAACAAACGCAAACAAGGAATGCCCCAGAACTTTCTTTTATAGTTATAACGGAGAAAAGAACAGAAATAAACTACTTTAACGTAGATTTTCTTTAGGACTTTATTATGCGGTATCGGATCGGTGCATAAACTCCAGTACTTCCCGATACCGATACCAGCGTTTTTTGGCGGTATCGGACCATCTCTACCTAATATCCACTCCTTCCAGAGTTTTTTTGTGTGATTGTTGTGAGGCAAAAATCCTTGATTATGCGGCACGTTTTCTTAAAAAATGCGATGGAATATGCCGTTATTTTAGACTGAATCGAGCTGTCAGCTAGCAGTTCATTGGAACGAATGCGTCAACAGAGCCGCCATCTTGGAACAGGGGAGTCGCTCCTCTTTAAATGCATCAGCGTCAACGTAGGCAAAGGGCTAACGGAAATAAAATCACCACAAATCGTCATGAATGCGATTTTCTAGTTTTTTTTTGTGGTTCGTTCCAAAGGTCAGACGTGTATTCATGATCGAGTGAGTCCAGAAAAAAAATTAAGCTTTTGATATTAATATAATCTACTTTGTTCAAAATGTAATGCCTAAGTGCCTGTAAGCCTAGGTTTAATAGTCCCGTTCTTCCACTTGATACTGCTTCCACTTAAGTAAACTTAAGATGAACTATATCTACCACAAAACAAAGAGACTAAATAATGTGTTAATACAAAGAATATTCCTCTTTCTACGGACTATGAGAAGAAGAAAATGGTAAACAACGGCAGAACTGGCAGCAGCATTGGCGCCAATGCTTCGATTTGATTGGATGAGCTATACTTGGTGGGATCGCGCCTTTCATTCGGTTAACAGAAGTGTGTGTGTGTGTACACACACACTTTTCCATATGCTTTCTGCCTCTCAACCAGCAGCCCACTTAAAAGAACACACAGTCACTTTTTGGGGGAAATTAGCTTAGGTTATTTGTAGTCTGCAGTGTAGGTTGGTGGTCCCTTTCTGATTCAAAGGCCTGCTAGCCCACTGCTACAGACATCTGATAGTGACACATTGCGTGTGTGTGTGTGTGTGTGTCACAGTGTGTGTGTGTACGTTCATACGTACTTATTATGATAACTTTCCATATATAGGCTACTGTAGTTTGGATACTGCATGTAAGATTACATTTTGCTTGGACAACGGTTGGATATATTTGTGTGAATGTAGTCTAATGTAAGGCTCCATATTTCATTTTGAAGTGTACAGTATTGTGGATTTAGTATTATGTAAAAATGTAAAAAAAAATGTAAAATATACAGTATTTTTAAAATAAAGATGACATATATTGTTAACAAATCTTGTTCCACGTGCCCTTCTTTTTGAATCCCTCAAAAGGTCTCTGCGCGGCCCTGGTGTGCACGTGCTCACATTGTTAGTTGTCCTTAAGTAGAGTACTTGAATGCCTTTCTGAAGGTATTTTGTGTATGTGTGTGTGTGTGTGTGTGTGTGTGTGTGGTGACAGTAAAACCGAGACAGAGTGATGCCTCCCTCTCGCACCCAGACACAGACGATCTTTGGTTGTGTAATCTCTCCGGATAAAGATAGAGCAACTGGCGAGCATGCGCCCGAGGGGTCGTCGAAGAATCCAGTAAATAGAACACCCGGAGCACGAGCCAAGTGTCGGCGCTGACGTCACGGCCTACATCGAGAGCTCGAGCTGAATTGTGAAGCGCGAGCTCTCATCAGACGGAGGCGCGCCGAGGCGAAGGACACACAACCACCCGACGATGAACTCCCGTCGGTGCGACTCTGCTGCTTTCTGACGGGGGAAATACAACATTTTTTTGTGGGTTATTACTTTCTTCATTCCCGCGACAAGAAAAAAAAGAAAAAAAGAAACGAGCCAACGGACATTTTGGATAAGTGTATTTTGTTTTGGAGGAGGAGGAGGGGGGGGGGTTTAAAAAGCATGTCCTCCGCGGCGGTTGCTGCCTCCAGAAGGCAGTCCTGCTATCTGTGCGACTTGCCCCGCATGCCGTGGGCGATGATTTGGGATTTTACCGAGCCCGTTTGCCGCGGATGTGTCAACTACGAGGGGGCAGACCGGATTGAATTTGTCATCGAGACCGCCCGGCAGTTAAAGCGAGCACACGGCTTCCAGGACGGCCGCTCTCCGGGCCCGGGGAAGCCCCACCACGCCACCGGCAAGGACCTCAACCACCACTCGGCTGGAGGAGTAGGAGGAGACCCGGGCTCGCGAGCGCCTCCGCAGCCGTTGGACCGTTACCCGCTGTCCGACCGGCCCCCGCGGCTGGGACCGGAGTACCAGCAGGCGCCGGGGAGGCAGGTAAACGGCCTGCCGAACGGATTCCCTAAACCGGACGAGCCTCCGGAGCTGAACCGCCAGAGCCCAAACCCCCGCAGGACTAGCGCGGTTCCTCCCAACCTGGTGCCGTTGGTGAACGGCGGCATTCCGAGCATTCACCCGCTCAACGGCCGCGCGACTCAGATGGGTCTCGGGGTTCTGTCTGCACACGGCCCCGGCGCCGGGGTTCTGTCTGCACACGGCCCCGTCGGCGGGGGCGAGCACGGCGGGAAGCGCCCAGAGGACGTGAAAGACAAACACAGGCCGGACAGCCTGTTGGACATGTCGGACAGCCACAAGGACTGGATGGGCAAAGGCAAAACGGTCCGGGACCTGATGGCGCTGCACACTTTCGACAGCAGATTTAAAAAGGACCACGCGGCCATGCAGCGGGTAATGGGATATGAAACAAGTGCCACTTCCTCAAAAACAGGTATTTGTTGTTTTTTTTAAAAATTTTATTCCATGTTTTTTATATATATATATATATATATATATATATATATATATATATATATATGTATATGTATATATATATATATATATATATATATATATATATATATATATATATATATATATATATATATATATAGTTTTTTTTTATTTATTTATAGATTTTTATATATATATTTTTTTTTAGATTTTTTTTATTTTTATTTAGATATTTATATATATTTTTTTTAGATTTTTTATTTAGATATTTATTTTTTTTATTTAGATATTTTAATCTTTATATTTATTTTTTTATTTAAGATGTATTGAATTCATATATTTAAAAAACATTTTTTTTATTTGAATCTTATATTTATTTTTTTAATAATATTTTTTTTAATTTTTTTTTAAATTATTCTAAAATTTTTTTTTATTTGGGTTAGTTTATTTATTTATTTTTTTTTCTTTAAGATTTAAAGATTTAAATAATAAATATATATATAATATTTTTAATTTTAATCTTTATATTTATGTTTTTATTTAAGATTTATTGAATTCATATATTTAAAAAAAAATTTTTTTTATTTTTTTTTATTTGAATCTTACATTTATTTTTTTTATTAATATTTTCTTTAATTTTTTTTTAATTATTATACTTTTTTTTTGGGTTAGTTTATTTTTTTTCTTTAAGATTTTTATTTAAATTAAAAAAAAATATATAATATTTTTTAATTTTAATCTTTATATTTATTTTTTTATTTTGAATTCATGTATTTAATAAACATTTTTTTTATTTCTTTTTTTATTTGAATCTTATTTTTTTTTATTAATATTTTCTTTAATTTAAAAAAAAATATATTATTAATTTTGTTTTATTTGGGTTAGTTTATTTATTTATTTTTGTGTGTATTATTTTCCTCCCAACACTGGGACATTTTGAATTGGCAGGAGCCATGAAAACAGGAACTTAACCACACTGAAATCATGTGTCAGCATTATTAGCACGTATAACGCTGCTGACGCGCATTTCTAAACCGACGTGCTTGGTAATGCCACGCTGCTTGCTGAGACGGACCTGGTCACCTCTGCTCTGCGCACGCGCAGCTTTTGGCACAGACCGGCAGCCAGCAACATAAACAAAGCTTTATTCACTGTGTTGAGATGTTTCCTGTGCTTCATTCTTGTGTGTGTGTGTGTGTGTAAGACACGGTGACTGTGTGTGTGTGTGTGTGCTTGTGAGACAATGTGAGTGTGTGTGTGACACTGTGACTGTGTGTGTGTGTTTCTATTTGTGTGTGTGACTGTGTGTGTGACTGTGTGTGTGTGTGTGTGTGTGTGTGACTCTCTGAGTGTGTGTGTGACTGTGTGTGTGTGTATGTGTGTGTGTGTGTGACACTGTGACTGTGTGTGTGTTTCTATGTGTTTGTGACTGTGTGTGTGTGTGACTCTGTGACTGTGTGTGTGTGACACTGTGTGTGTGACACTGACTGTGTGTGTGTGTTTTATTTGTGTGTGTGACTGTGTGTGTGACTGTGTGTGACTCTCTGAGTGTGTGTGTGACTGTGTGTGTGTGTTTCTATTTGTGTGTGTGACTGTGTGTGTGACTGTGTGTGTGTGTGTGTGTGTGACTCTCTGAGTGTGTGTGTGACTGTGTGTGTGACTGTGTGTGTGTGTGTGTGTGACTCTCTGAGTGTGTGTGTGACTGTGTGTGTGTGTGTGTGTGTGACACTGTGACTGTGTGTGTGTTTCTATGTGTTTGTGACTGTGTGTGTGTGTGACTCTGTGACTGTGTGTGTGTGACACTGTGTGTGTGACACTGACTGTGTGTGTGTGTTTCTATGTGTGTGTGTGTGACTGTGTGTGTGAGTGTGAGACAATGTGAGTGTGTGTGTGTGACACTGTGTGTGTGACTCTGTGACTGTGTGTGTGTGTTTCTATGTGTGTGTGAGTGACTGTGTGTGTGTGTTTCTATGTGTGTGTTTGTGTGTCTCTCTGTGTGTGTTTGTGTGTCTCTGTGTGTGTGTGTGTGTCTCTCTGTGTGTGTGTGTGTGTGACTCTGTGACTGTGTGTGTGTGTGTGTGACTCTGTGACTGTGTGTGTGTGTTTCTATGTGTGTGTGTGACTGTGTGTGTGTGTTTCTATGTGTGTGTGTGACTGTGTGTGTGAGACAATGTGAGTGTGTGTGTGTGTGTGACTGTGTGTGTGAGACAATGTGAGTGTGTGTGTGTGTGTAACTGTGTGTGACTCTGTGACTGTGTGTGTGTGTGTGTGTGACTCTGTGACTGTGTGTGTGTGTGTGTGTGACTCTGTGACTGTGTGTGTGTGTTTCTATGTGTGTGTGTGACTGTGTGTGTGAGACAATGTGAGTGTGTGTGTGACTGTGTGTGACTCTGTGACTGTGTGTGTGTGTGTGTGTGTGACTGTGTGTGTGTGTGTGTGTGTGTGTGACTGTGTGTGTGTGTGTGTGTGTGTGTGTACTGTGTGTGTGTGTTTCTATATGTGTGTGACGGTGTGTGTGTGTTTCTGTGTGTGTGTGTGAGACAGTGTGTGTGTGAGACAATGTGTGTGTGTGTGTGTGTGTGTGTGTGTGTGTGTGACACTGACTGTGTGTGTGTTTCTGTGTGTGTTTCTGTGTGTGTGTGTTTATGTGGTTATATGGTTGTGCTAACCTCTTCCTCTTCCTCTTCCTCTTCCTCAGACCGGGGGAAACACCCGCGGGGCCTGAAGAGGAAGCCCTCCCCGGAGCCGGACGGGGACAGCAGCGCGCCCAAAACCACCAACGGCGAGGGCCAACCGTGGCTCCCGTCCCCCTCCGAGGTCCTGAAGCTGCCTCCTACGGGCCTGCCTGGCTTCTCCTCCTCCTCCAACAGCACCTCCTCCCCCCACTGCCGCGCCTCGCCCCCCGAGGCCTCCTCCATGGAGTCCCCGATGGCCGCGCTCATCCTCGCCACGGACAACGCGGGCCACGCGGGCTCGCCGAAAGACTCCAACCAGAACCAGGTCCACTCAACCACAACCACAACAACCACGATGATGGCGAGCTCTCGGCGAAGCAGCGGCAGCCCCATGTCGCCTCAGCGCAGGCTCGGCGCGCCGAGAGACAGCAGCGTTAGCGGTAACGTTAGCGGCTCGTCGCTGGACCCGCACGCCACTGCTAGCGGCGTCCCGGACTCCTCGGTGGCGCCGGGTGGCTCGCCGCTGTGCTGCACGCTGTGCCGCGAGCGCCTGGAGGACACGCACTTCGTCCAGTGCCCGTCGGTGGCCCAGCACAAGTTCTGCTTCCCGTGCTCGCGCGAGAGCATCAAGCAGCAGGGCGCCACGGGCGAGGTGTACTGCCCCAGCGGCGAGCGCTGCCCGCTGGTCGGCTCCAATGTGCCCTGGGCCTTCATGCAGGGGGAGATAGCCACCATCTTGGCCGGGGACATCAAGGTGAAAAAGGAGAGAGACCCTTAAAACATATCTTGGCCCGTGGGACATCAAGGTGAAAAAGGGAGAGAGGAAAAAACCCCCAATAATAATCTCCACCGGATGCTTTTTCTACCTTTTTGTGGACTACGGCAACAAAGGTGGGACATTACACACACACTAGGGCTGCTTTATTATGGATAAAAGTTTGGACCCACCTTCTCATTCAATGCGTTTCCTTTTTATTTTCATGACTATTTACATTGTAGATTCTCACTGAAGGCATCAAAACTATGAATGAACACATATGGAATTATGTACTTAACAAAAAAGTGTGAAATAACTGAAAACATGTCTTATATTTTAGATTCTTCAAAGTAGCCACCCTTTGCTTTTTTATTAATAAGAGAAATAATCCCACTAATGAACCCTGACAAAGCACACCTGTGAAGGTAAAACCATTTCAGGTGACTACCTCATGAAGCTCATTGAGAGAACACCAAGGGTTTGCAGAGTTATCAAAAAAAAGCAAAGGGTGGCTACTTTGAAGAATCTAAAATATAAGACATGTTTTCAGTTATTTCACACTTTTTTTGTTAAGTACATAATTCCATATGTGTTCATTCATAGTTTTGATGCCTTCAGTGAGAATCTACAATGTAAATAGTCATGAAAATAAAAAGGAAACGCATTGAATGAGAAGGTGTGTCCAAACTTTTGGCCTGTACTGTAATCGCGATTTATTTCGGTCCATATTGAAATCACGATAATTTAACACGATTACTTTGTTGACTTCTGGAAAAGATGTTGCAGTTATTGAACTTTAATAAACAAACAAAAAAAAAAACAGTGTGGAAAAAGTTAAATAAATAAAATCAACACACACACACACAACTGTGAACTTTGCCTTTTTTTAATACTTTTCCTATTTTAAACTTTTTATTTTTTCACTCGGAACAAACAAAGAGAAAATAAAGAGTTTACTTTGCAAAACGTTAACGAGCTGAATAGTTTTTCGTGATCGTCGGGACCCGAAATCATAATCGCGATTTACATTTCGATGTAATTGCTCAGCCCTACATTACACCCACGTCCCAGAAGGACAGAGACTTGACGTGGGACATGTACATATATTGGACTCAAAGGGGGAAGTGTATAACTTCGTAAAACACAATGGCTGTATAATTATTTTTAGATTAATTCTTTTTTTTTTTTTTCCAATACGTTGTGTGGTATAATTGTGTGGTAATAATATTATTATTAATATTATTTTTTTTTGGGAAGATGAAAAAAGAAGGTATGTACCTCCTCCGTAACAGGCTCTCTTTTCGGCTTTACGCTTTACTTTGAAGGGTCTGTCTATACGCAAGAGTGACGTGACGCTTGCTGCTTTCTGACCAAGTATTTAAAGGCCCGAGACACACCAATCGGACGTTACCCTGTGTTGTTGGCCCAGGAAATGAAAACCGGGGCAGCTGATTGGACGAACGCGTCACATGGGGTTTGTTTTTTCCGGAAATTCAAAGCCAGACTGTCGTGGCGGCTCGTTCAGAATCCGATATCTCATATCAGACTAAAATAGTTCACCGAAATAAAACTGTTTCTGGAAACATGTTAAGAGAGAATTTGTGTGTGTGTGTGTGTGTGTGTGTGTGTGTGTGTGTGTGTGTGTGTGTGTGTGTGTGTGTGTGTGTGTGTGTGTGTGTGTGTGTGTGTGTGTGTGTGTGTGCGTGTGCGTGTGCGTGTGCGGTTGCTGAATCTTCATTTCAGCTCAACAAAGGTCAGTTTAAAAGATTTGCATCAGATTTTGAGAGACTCTAGTCCCTTTCCGGGTGAGTCCTAGTAGGATCAGGTCTGTTAAAGTCCATGTAGGAGATTTAATTCGTAGCTTTTCAAGCTTCAAAAACCAAACATTCTGCAGTGCTCTAATACTAAATAACTTGGATACATAAAACTATACAGCACTGAGCACATGGCACCTCCTGAATGTGCAAAAACACATACCAGAATATGTAAACAGAAATATTGTTAGGTCGACATTACATTAAATTTAAAAAAACAGAAATAATCATCTCCACTTCTAAACGCTAAAACTCTCGTTTTTTGCCATTTGCGTTCACGCTGGCCGAGTGGCCGTAGGGACTGGCCTTGTGTTATTATAACTCAGTCCTTCCAGAAAAATGTTTTTTTGTGATTGTTGCGGGGCTAAAATCCTTGATTATGCGGCACGTTTTCTTAAAAAAAATGCGATGGAATATGCGGGATGTTTATGCAATTTTATGCGATGAAATTGTGGGAACTTGCAAAAACTGCAGTTTGATGAAAAAGAGAAGAAAAAAAAGTGATTTGTGTGTGTATGTCAACGCTGTTATACAACCAAGTGGCGTCTTAGCACGAGAACCATGTCACACGCTTGCAAAAGGTTGGGGTTAGGAAAAGAACACAGGGGAAGGCTTTAGTAACACAAAAACACGACAAAAACACGACGGTGACTAGGGCTTTGACTTTTGCCCAAAAATCATATTCGAAGTTCGTTTGTTTATTAATATTAATATTCGAATATATCCTAATATATTAATATTAATACTATTTTGACCATTAAATGACTTCAGTTTAAAAAAAAAACGAGAAGAAGGGGCCTAGCGCATATTTTGCGCGGCTTGCCGTGCTATCGCGAGAAGGTGCCGCGCTATCGCGAGAACAACGTCACGCGCTTGCAAAAAAAAAAATAATAAAAAATGTTTGCGGTTAGGAAAAGAACACCGGAAATAGGCATTAGTTACACAAAAAAACGCGACAAAAACATGACCGTGACCAGCGTCACACGCTTAGGAAACTTCCGTCTCATACTACTCGCTACGGCAAAAAATTCACACGTAATGTAGGTCAATGGCAGCCGAAAAACAGCGTTGATAAACACGCTAAAAAGCGATTTATGCGTCTTGGCAACACGCAAAAACGGCAGACGAATTGGCACGTCGCACGTAACGCCACTTCACGAGATGAGTCTGGGGAGAAGGGGAAACGGCCGTGCTCTGAAGTAGGAACTTATAATAATCCCCAAATTCTGCGTTGGGGGTTACCGAAGTGCCAATCGGTACGCCGTTACTGGCGTCTTATCAAGACGCATACTCGCTTTTACAGCGTGTTTATCGATGCCGTTCGGCCTCCGTTGACTTAGATCACCTCGCGATTGCGCGTGAATTTACACCGTAGTGAGTAGTATGAAAGGGAGGTTGGTTGGTCAGGGGGGAGGATGGCTCAATCACGGGACTTTCACCCTTTCCTAAACCCAACCGTAGCCTTGCGACAACGCGCTACGCGGCTTCACAAATTGGCCATTTGTGTCTACGCTGTGACGTTGCGAAATGCGTACAGGTAACACTAGGGCTGTGCTCGATTGAAGAAGTTCTTAGTCGACTAACACTCATTCAATTGTTTAATTGTAGTTGATTTAATCGACAGATCTGTAAATCTGAGTTTGAAAGCACCACTTTAATTCTTGTGTTTACCAGAGATGTGCTCGTACGTTTCTTGGAAATAAGTCATTCGGCATGAAAAAAAGCATCAAACATGACTAATGGACTAAAGAGATCTAAGTTGATCAAGACCAAAACCACCGATTAGTCGACTAATCGACTAAGAGGGAGCAGCCCTAGGTAACACGCCACTTGGCTTTAGGAAAGTGGCGATACGTCTGAGGTTATTTGCGAGGTGTCTGCCTGCCAGTTTATGTCATGTTAGCAAAGCTAACTTTAGCACAACTGCCCACAAAGTACCGCTTGCTGGCCAAGTGCTAATTTCAAAACGTTACTGACACACAGAGACTTTTACAGACGGATAATAAAGGCCGTTTTATGGTTCTGCGCCGTAGCCTGACGTGGCTCGGCCGTGGCGTGCTAGCGTTGCAGACTCATCTCCTGGTTGACGTAGGTAGGCTACGGCGAAAGCTCTTCGTGGAGCCTCTGCAGGACCATAAAACACCCTTAATTTGCGGAGCTTGTGTCCGTGAGCTAGCGTGTTGCTAATCCCCGCAGTAGGCTGCCTGTCAACACACAGGAGACCAGTCGACCAATCACAGTCCTTGCGGCCTGCGTTGACTCGACGCAAAGTTACACATTTTTGGAGGTGCACGTCGAGCTACTGCAGAGGGCTCGCAGGCATCTGGGACGTGTTTTCGTGCTAATCGAATGCATTTGTAGCTCGGAACAAGCTAGCGCTGATTAGCTTACAACGCTAGTATTAGTGGCACAGGGAAAGTGACGACAAATCTCTATTTCTACACCACTAGTAAGGCTCCATATATCACCACACTTCCACGGTAGCACAATGAGGCTCCCTTCATGTTAACCGAGGCATTGGGAACTTTGTAAGTGTACAGACAGTTTATTAAAAAAGATGGATTATAAGGACAGTAGCTCCCAAGATGGCGGCCGCTGTCTTTATAATGCATCTTTTCTAATAAACTGTCTGTACACTTTAACAAAGTCATGTGACATTGTGCTGTACCGTGGAAGTGCGGTGATATTTTGAGCCTTTTTAGTGGTATAAAATAGCGTTTTGTTGTCACTTTCCCAGTGCCCTGAATACTAGCTAGCGTTGTAAGCTAATCAGCGGTCCCGCGCTAGCTTGTTTTCAAGCTACAGCCCTAATATCCACATTACTGGTGATTCATCTAAAATCTCATTGTGTACGGTATCGATAGCGAGGTATTTGGTCAAAAATATCGTGGCATTTGATGTTCGCCTAGCCCTAGTGTCTTGTCACTCTTACGTACGTGGATAACCTTCCAGTGTTAAGTGTAGAGCCTCGTATGTTTTTTAAGACTGCTGGTGTACTTTACTTTTTTGGGGTCTGGAGACGACGAGCCTGTCGAAACGTAGAATGTGACGAAATCTGAGTCAACTTGGCGACAAAAATGTATGAAAAAAATGAGAAATTGCTTCTGTAGCTGTACATGTATGCACTTGTTTATGAAAAAAAAAAACTTGCCAAATACAGTTTCAGACCTTGTTATAATACCTCCAGTGTCTCTGTGGTTTCCTTACACACACACACACACACACACACACACACACACACAGACACAGACACAGACACAGACACAGACACAGACACAGCACACACACACACACACACACACACACACACACACACACACACACACCCCTCTGTGATGGAGTGAGTCGGCTGTCGGAGAGTTATGGGCTGATTGTGATTCGTGCCGTGATGCTATACCTTCTAACGGGAACCAATCGGCTTCCAGGGAGAGAGGGGGAGGGAGGGAGGGAGAGAGGGAGAGCCAGAGAAAGAGAGAGAGAGACAGACAGACAGACAGACGACAGAGAGAGAGAGAGACAGACAGAGAGACAGACAGACGACACAGAGAGAGAGAGAGAGAGAGAGAAGGCCAGGGGGGTATCAGTGTGTTACATAAATGGTTTAGTCCAGTCACTCCCACGCGAGAGGCCTCGGCCTAGTC
>CM046806.1:31492225-31494725 GCA_025617405.1 Perca schrenkii | reverse complement strand
CTATCTACAGCTAGAGGAGACCCCACCTATCTACAGCTAGAGGAGACCCCACCTATCTACAGCTAGGGGAGACCCCACCTATCTACAGCTAGAGGAGACCCCACCTATCTACAGCTAGAGGGAGACCCCACCTATCTACAGCTAGAGGGAGACCCCACCTATCTACAGCTAGAGGAGACCCCACCTATCTACAGCTAGGGAGACCCCACCTATCTACAGCTAGGGGAGACCTCACCTATCTACAGCTAGGGAGACCCCACCTATCTACAGCTAGGGAGACCCCACCTATCTACAGCTAGGGGAGACCCGACCTATCTACAGCTAGAGGAGACCTCACCTATCTACAGCTAGGGGAGACCCGACCTATCTACAGCTAGAGGAGACCCCACCTATCTACAGCTAGGGGAGACCCCACCTATCTACAGCTAGGGAGACCCCACCTATCTACAGCTAGGGGAGACCCCACCTATCTACAGCTAGAGGAAACCCCACCTATCTACAGCTAGAGGAGACCCCACCTATCTACAGCTAGGGGAGACCCCACCTATCTACAGCTAGAGGGAGACCCCACCTATCTACAGCTAGGGGAGACCCCACCTATCTACAGCTTGGGAGACCCCACCTAGCTACAGCTAGAGGAGACCCCACCTATCTACAGCTAGAGGAGACCCCATCTATCTACAGCTAGAGGAGACCCCACCTATCTACAGCTAGAGGAGACCCCACCTATCTACAGCTAGAGGAGACCCCACCTATCTACAGCTAGAGGAGACCCCACCTATCTACAGCTAGGGGAGACCCCACCTATCTACAGCTAGGGGAGACCCCACCTATCTACAGCTAGGGAGACCCCACCTATCTACAGATAGAGGAGACCCTCACCTATCTACAGCTAGGGGAGACCCCACCTATCTACAGCTAGAGGAGACCCCACCTATCTACAGCTAGAGAGACCCCACCTATCTACAGCTAGAGGAGACCCCACCTATCTACAGCTAGAGGAGACCCCACCTATCTACAGCTAGGGGAGACCCCACCTATCTACAGCTAGGGGAGACCCCACCTATCTACAGCTAGAGGAGACCCCACCTATCTACAGCTAGAGGAGACCCCACCTATCTACAGCTAGGGGAGACCCCACCTATCTACAGCTAGAGGAGCCCCCACCTATCTACAGCTAGAGAGACCCCACCTATCTACAGCTAGAGGAGACCCCACCTATCTACAGCTAGAGGGAGACCCCACCTATCTACAGCTAGAGGAGACCCCACCTATCTACAGCTAGAGGAGACCCCACCTATCTACAGCTAGAGGAGACCCCACCTATCTACAGCTAGAGGAGACCCCACCTATCTACAGCTAGAGGAGACCCCACCTATCTACAGCTAGAGGAGACCCCACCTATCTACAGCTAGAGGAGACCCCACCTATCTACAGCTAGAGGAGACCGCACCTATCTACAGCTAGAGGGAGACCCCACCTATCTACAGCTAGGGGAGACCCCACCTATCTACAGCTAGAGGGAGACCCCACCTATCTACAGCTAGGGGAGACCCCACCTATCTACAGCTAGAGGGAGACCCCACCTATCTACAGCTAGAGGAGACCCCACCTATCTACAGCTAGGGGAGACCCCACCTATCTACAGCTAGAGGAGACCCCACCTATCTACAGCTAGAGGAGACCTCACCTATCTACAGCTAGGGGAGACCCCACCTATCTACAGCTAGAGGAGACCTCATCTACAGCTGGGGAGGGCCCCACCTATCTACAGCTAGAGGAGACCCCACCTATCTACAGCTAGGGGAGACCCCACCTATCTACAGCTAGGGGAGACCCCACCTATCTACAGCTAGAGGAGACCCCACCTATCTACAGCTAGGGGAGACCCCACCTATCTACAGCTAGAGGAGACCTCACCTATCTACAGCTAGAGGAGACCCCACCTATCTACAGCTAGGGAGACCCCACCTATCTACAGCTAGGGGAGACCCCACCTATCTACAGCTAGGGGAGACCCCACCTATCTACAGCTAGAGGAGACCCCACCTATCTACAGCTAGAGGAGACCTCACCTATCTACAGCTAGGGGAGACCCCACCTATCTACAGCTAGAGGAGACCCCACCTATCTACAGCTAGAGGAGACCCCACCTATCTACAGCTAGAGGAGACCCCACCTATCTACAGCTAGGGGAGACCCCACCTATCTACAGCTAGAGGAGACCCCACCTATCTACAGCTAGAGGAGACCCCACCTATCTACAGCTAGGGGAGACCCCACCTATCTACAGCTAGGGGAGACCCCACCTATCTACAGCTAGGGGAGACCCCACCTATCTACAGCTAGAGGAGACCCCACCTATCTACAGCTAGAGGAGACCCCACCTATCTACAGCTAGAGGAGACCCCACCTATCTACAGCTAGGGGAGACCCCACCTATCTACAGCAAGAGGGAGACCCCACCTATCTACAGCTAGAGGAGACCCCACCTATCTAC
>CM046806.1:31406890-31416890 GCA_025617405.1 Perca schrenkii | reverse complement strand
ATGTCAGAGCAGATGTCAGAGCAGATGTTAGAACAGATGTTAGGGCAGATGTTAGAGCAGATGTTAGAACAGATGTTAGAGCAGATGTTAGGGCAGATGTGAGAGCAGATGTGAGAGCAGATGTTAGAGCAGATGTTAGAGCAGATGTCAGAGCAGATGTCAGAGCAGATGTCAGAGCAGATGTCAGAACAGATGTTAGAACAGATGTTAGGGCAGATGTTAGAGCAGATGTTAGGGCAGATGTGAGAGCAGATGTGAGAGCAGATGTTAGAGCAGATGTCAGAGCAGATGTCAGAGCAGATGTCAGAACAGATGTCAGAACAGATGTCAGGGCAGATGTTAGAGCAGATGTTAGAGCAGATGTTAGAGCAGATGTGAGAGCAGATGTGAGAGCAGATGTTAGAGCAGATGTGAGAGCAGATGTGAGAGCAGATGTTAGAGCAGATGTCAGAGCAGATGTCAGAGCAGATGTCAGAGCAGATGTCAGAGCAGATGTCAGAACAGATGTTAGGGCAGATGTTAGGGCAGATGTTAGAGCAGATGTTAGAACAGATGTTAGGGCAGATGTTAGAACAGATGTTAGGGCAGATGTTAGGGCAGATGTCAGAGCAGATGTCAGAGCAGATGTTAGAGCAGATGTTAGGGCAGATGTGAGAGCAGATGTTAGAACAGATGTTAGAGCAGATGTTAGGGCAGATGTGAGAGCAGATGTTAGAGCAGATGTTAGGGCAGATGTGAGAGCAGATGTGAGAGCAGATGTGAGAGCAGATGTTAGAGCAGATGTTAGAGCAGATGTGAGAGCAGATGTTAGAGCAGATGTTAGAGCAGATGTCAGAGCAGATGTTAGAGCAGATGTTAGAGCAGATGTCAGAGCAGATGTCAGAGCAGATGTTAGAACAGATGTTAGGGCAGATGTTAGGGCAGATGTGAGAGCAGATGTGAGAGCAGATGTGAGAGCAGATGTGAGAGCAGATGTTAGAGCAGATGTTAGAGCAGATGTCAGAGCAGATGTCAGAGCAGATGTTAGAACAGATGTTAGGGCAGATGTTAGAGCAGATGTTAGAACAGATGTTAGGGCAGATGTTAGAACAGATGTTAGGGCAGATGTCAGAGCAGATGTTAGAGCAGATGTTAGAACAGATGTTAGGGCAGATGTTAGAACAGATGTTAGGGCAGATGTGAGAGCAGATGTGAGAGCAGATGTGAGAGCAGATGTGAGAGCAGATGTTAGAGCAGATGTTAGAGCAGATGTTAGAGCAGATGTTAGAACAGATGTTAGAGCAGATGTTAGAGCAGATGTTAGAGCAGATGTTAGGGCAGATGTTAGAGCACATGTGAGAGCAGATGTGAGAGCAGATGTGAGGGCAGATGTTAGAGCAGATGTTAGAGCAGATGTTAGGGCAGATGTGAGAGCAGATGTTAGAACAGATGTGAGAGCAGATGTGAGGGCAGATGTTAGAGCAGATGTTAGAGCAGATGTCAGAGCAGATGTTAGGGCAGATGTTAGAGCAGATGTTAGAGCAGATGTTAGAACAGATGTTAGGGCAGATGTTAGAACAGATGTTAGAGCAGATGTTAGGGCAGATGTGAGAGCAGATGTGAGAGCAGATGTCAGAGCAGATGTCAGAGCAGATGTTAGAACAGATGTTAGGGCAGATGTTAGAGCAGATGTTAGAACAGATGTTAGAGCAGATGTTAGGGCAGATGTGAGAGCAGATGTGACAGCAGATGTTAGAGCAGATGTTAGAGCAGATGTCAGAGCAGATGTCAGAGCAGATGTCAGAGCAGATGTCAGAACAGATGTTAGAACAGATGTTAGGGCAGATGTTAGAGCAGATGTTAGGGCAGATGTGAGAGCAGATGTAGAGCAGATGTTAGAGCAGATGTCAGAGCAGATGTCAGAGCAGATGTCAGAACAGATGTCAGAACAGATGTCAGGGCAGATGTTAGAGCAGATGTTAGAGCAGATGTTAGAGCAGATGTTAGAGCAGATGTTAGAGCAGATGTTAGGGCAGATGTGAGAGCAGATGTGAGAGCAGATGTTAGAGCAGATGTTAGAGCAGATGTCAGAGCACATGTTAGAGCAGATGTTAGAGCAGATGTCAGAACAGATGTTAGGGCAGATGTTAGGGCAGATGTTAGAGCAGATGTTAGAACAGATGTTAGGGCAGATGTTAGAACAGATGTTAGGGCAGATGTTAGGGCAGATGTCAGAGCAGATGTCAGAGCAGATGTTAGAGCAGATGTTAGGGCAGATGTGAGAGCAGATGTTAGAGCAGATGTTAGAGCAGATGTTAGGGCAGATGTGAGAGCAGATGTTAGAGCAGATGTTAGGGCAGATGTGAGAGCAGATGTGAGAGCAGATGTGAGAGCAGATGTTAGAGCAGATGTTAGAGCAGATGTGAGAGCAGATGTTAGAGCAGATGTTAGAGCAGATGTCAGAGCAGATGTCAGAGCAGATGTTAGAGCAGATGTTAGAGCAGATGTCAGAGCAGATGTCAGAGCAGATGTTAGAACAGATGTTAGGGCAGATGTTAGGGCAGATGTGAGAGCAGATGTGAGAGCAGATGTAGAGCAGATGAGAGCAGATGTTAGAGCAGATGTTAGAGCAGATGTCAGAGCAGATGTCAGAGCAGATGTTAGAACAGATGTTAGGGCAGATGTTAGAGCAGATGTTAGAACAGATGTTAGGGCAGATGTTAGAACAGATGTTAGGGCAGATGTCAGAGCAGATGTTAGAGCAGATGTTAGAACAGATGTTAGGGCAGATGTTAGAGCAGATGTTAGGGCAGATGTGAGAGCAGATGTTAGGCAGATGTGAGAGCAGATGTGAGAGCAGATGTAGCAGATGTAGAGCAGATGTTAGAGCAGATGTTAGAGCAGATGTGAGAGCAGATGTTAGAGCAGATGTTAGAGCAGATGTCAGAGCAGATGTCAGAGCAGATGTTAGGGCAGATGTTAGAGCAGATGTTAGAACAGATGTTAGGGCAGATGTTAGAACAGATGTTAGGGCAGATGTTAGAGCAGATGTCAGAGCAGATGTTAGAGCAGATGTTAGGAGCAGATGTTAGAGCAGATGTCAGAGCAGATGTCAGAGCAGATGTTAGAACAGATGTTAGGGCAGATGTCAGGCAGATGTTAGAGCAGATGTTAGAACAGATGTTAGGGCAGATGTTAGAGCAGATGTTAGAGCAGATGTTAGAGCAGATGTTAGAGCAGATGTCAGAGCAGATGTTAGAACAGATGTTAGGGCAGATGTTAGAGCAGATGTTAGAACAGATGTTAGGGCAGATGTTAGAGCAGATGTTAGGGCAGATGTTAGGGCAGATGTTAGAGCAGATGTTAGAACAGATGTTAGAGCAGATGTTAGAGCAGATGTTAGAGCAGATGTTAGAGCAGATGTTAGAGCAGATGTGAGAGCAGATGTGAGAGCAGATGTTAGAGCAGATGTTAGAGCAGATGTTAGAACAGATGTTAGGGCAGATGTTAGAGCAGATGTTAGAGCAGATGTCAGAGCAGATGTTAGGGCAGATGTTAGACAGATGTTAGAGCAGATGTTAGAACAGATGTTAGGGCAGATGTTAGAGCAGATGTGTAGAGCAGATGTTAGAGCAGATGTCAGAGCAGATGTTAGAACAGATGTTAGGGCAGATGTTAGAGCAGATGTTAGAACAGATGTTAGAGCAGATGTTAGGGCAGATGTGAGAGCAGATGTGAGAGCAGATGTTAGAGCAGATGTTAGAGCAGATGTCAGAGCAGATGTCAGAGCAGATGTCAGAGCAGATGTCAGAACAGATGTTAGAACAGATGTTAGGGCAGATGTTAGAGCAGATGTTAGGGCAGATGTGAGAGCAGATGTGAGAGCAGATGTTAGAGCAGATGTCAGAGCAGATGTCAGAGCAGATGTCAGAACAGATGTCAGAACAGATGTCAGGGCAGATGTTAGAGCAGATGTTAGAGCAGATGTTAGAGCAGATGTGAGAGCAGATGTGAGAGCAGATGTTAGAGCAGATGTGAGAGCAGATGTGAGAGCAGATGTTAGAGCAGATGTCAGAGCAGATGTCAGAGCAGATGTCAGAGCAGATGTCAGAGCAGATGTTAGAACAGATGTTAGGGCAGATGTTAGGGCAGATGTTAGAGCAGATGTTAGAGCAGATGTTAGAGCAGATGTTAGAACAGATGTTAGGGCAGATGTTAGAGCAGATGTTAGAGCAGATGTTAGAAGATGTTAGAGCAGATGTTAGAGCAGATGTGAGAGCAGATGTTAGAACAGATGTTAGAGCAGATGTTAGGGCAGATGTGAAAGCAGATGTTAGAGCAGATGTGAGAGCAGATGTGAGCAGATGTGAGAGCAGATGTTAGAGCAGATGTTAGAGCAGATGTTAGAGCAGATGTTAGAGCAGATGTTAGAGCAGATGTTAGGGCAGATGTGAGAGCAGATGTGAGAGCAGATGTTAGAGCAGATGTTAGAGCAGATGTCAGAGCAGATGTTAGAGCAGATGTTAGAACAGATGTTAGGGCAGATGTTAGAGCAGATGTTAGAGCAGATGTTAGAGCAGATGTTAGAGCAGATGTTAGAGCAGATGTTAGAGCAGATGTTAGAGCAGATGTTAGAGCAGATGTCAGAGCAGATGTTAGAACAGATGTTAGGGCAGATGTTAGAGCAGATGTTAGAACAGATGTTAGGGCAGATAGTAGAGCAGATGTTAGAGCAGATGTCAGAGCAGATGTCAGAGCAGATGTGAGAGCAGATGTTAGAGCAGATGTTAGAGCAGATGTTAGAGCAGATGTTAGGGCAGATGTTAGAGCAGATGTTAGGGCAGATGTGAGAGCAGATGTTTGCAGATGTAGACAGATGTTAGAGCAGATGTTAGAGCAGATGTGAGAGCAGATGTTAGAGCAGATGTTAGAGCAGATGTTAGAGCAGATGTTAGAACAGATGTTAGGGCAGATGTTAGAGCAGATGTTAGAGCAGATGTTAGAGCAGATGTTAGAGCAGATGTTAGAGCAGATGTCAGAGCAGATGTCAGAGCAGATGTTAGGGCAGATGTTAGAGCAGATGTTAGAGCAGATGTGAGAGCAGATGTTAGAGCAGATGTTAGAGCAGATGTGAGAGCAGATGTGAGAGCAGATGTGAGAGCAGATGTTAGAGCAGATGTTAGAGCAGATGTGAGAGCAGATGTTAGAGCAGATGTCAGAGCAGATGTCAGAGCAGATGTTAGAACAGATGTTAGGGCAGATGTTAGGGCAGATGTTAGAGCAGATGTTAGAACAGATGTTAGGGCAGATGTTAGAACAGATGTTAGGGCAGATGTTAGGGCAGATGTCAGAGCAGATGTCAGAGCAGATGTTAGAGCAGATGTTAGAGCAGATGTTAGAGCAGATGTCAGAGCAGATGTCAGAGCAGATGTTAGAACAGATGTTAGGGCAGATGTTAGGGCAGATGTGAGAGCAGATGTGAGAGCAGATGTGAGAGCAGATGTTAGAGCAGATGTGAGAGCAGATGTTAGAGCAGATGTTAGAGCAGATGTCAGAGCAGATGTCAGAGCAGATGTTAGAACAGATGTTAGGGCAGATGTTAGAGCAGATGTTAGAACAGATGTTAGGGCAGATGTTAGAACAGATGTTAGGGCAGATGTCAGAGCAGATGTTAGGGCAGATGTCAGAGCAGATGTTAGAGCAGATGTTAGAACAGATGTTAGGGCAGATGTTAGAACAGATGTTAGGGCAGATGTGAGAGCAGATGTTAGGGCAGATGTGAGAGCAGATGTTAGAGCAGATGTGAGAGCAGATGTTAGGGCAGATGTCAGAGCAGATGTCAGAGCAGATATTAGAACAGATGTTAGGGCAGATGTTACCTCACTGTCAGAGACTCCGACCACGATGTAAAGCGCTGCGTACTGCCGGTACACCAGCTTGAAGTCCTTATACTCCACGAAGGAACACTGGCGCAGAGGAAAGTAATAGATTACAGTTACTCACGAAGGAACACTGGCACAGAGGAAAGTAATAGATTACAGTTACTCACGAAGGAACACTGGCACAGAGGAAAGTAATAGATTACAGTTACTCACGAAGGAACACTGGCACAGAGGAAAGTAATAGATTACAGTTACTCACGAAGGAACACTGGCACAGAGGAAAGTAATAGATTACAGTTACTCACGAAGGAACACTGGCACAGAGGAAAGTAATAAATTACAGTTACTCCACAGTCCTGGAAATCTCTACTGTAACTGTATGTTTGTTTAGTTTGAAGTTTTGTCCTCTGCTTACTAGTTACTTTAGTTACTCCACTACATTCATCTGTTACAGTTTTAGTTACTAGTTACTTTAGTTACTAGTTACTTTAGTTACTCCGCTACATTCATCTGTTCCAGCTTTAGTTACTAGTTACTTTAGTTACTCCGCTACATTCATCTGTTCCAGCTTTAGTTACTAGTTACTTTAGTTACTCCACTACATTAATCTGTTCCAGCTTTAGTTACTAGTTACTTTAGTTACTCCGCTACATTCATCTGTTCCAGCTTTAGTTACTAGTTACTTTAGTTACTCCACTACATTCATCTGTTTCAGCTTTAGTTACTAGTTACTTTAGTTACTAGTTACTTTAGTTACTCCACTACATTCATCTGTTCCAGCTTTAGTTACTAGTTACTTTAGTTACTCCGCTACATTCATGTTACAGCTTTAGTTACTAGTTACTTTAGTTACTCCACTACATTCATCTGTTATAGCTTTAGTAACTAGTTACTTTAGTTACTAGTTACTTTAGTTACTCCGCTACATTCATCTGTTACAGCTTTAGTTACTAGTTACTTTAGTTACTCCGCTACATTCATCTGTTCCAGCTTTAGTTACTAGTTACTTTAGTTACTCCACTACATTCATCTGTTCCAGCTTTAGTTACTAGTTACTTTAGTTACTCCGCTACATTCATCTGTTCCAGCTTTAGTTACTAGTTACTTTAGTTACTCCACTACATTCATCTGTTCCAGCTTTAGTTACTAGTTACTTTAGTTACTCCGCTTCATTCATCTGTTCCAGCTTTAGTTACTAGTTACTTTAGTTACTCCGCTACATTCATCTGTTCCAGCTTTAGTTACTAGTTACTTTAGTTACTCCACTACATTCATCTGTTCCAGCTTTAGTTACTAGTTACTTTAGTTACTCCACTACATTCATCTGTTCCAGCTTTAGTTACTAGTTACTTTAGTTACTAGTTACTTTAGTTACTCCACTACATTCATCTGTTCCAGCTTTAGTTACTAGTTACTTTAGTTACTAGTTACTTTAGTTTACCCGCTACATTCATCTGTTACAGCTTTAGTTACTAGTTACTTTAGTTACTCCACTACATTCATCTGTTCCAGCTTTAGTTACTAGTTACTTTAGTTACTCCGCTACATTCATCTGTTCCAGCTTTAGTTACTAGTTACTTTAGTTACTCCACTACATTCATCTGTTCCAGCTTTAGTTACTAGTTACTTTAGTTACTCCACTACATTCATCTGTTCCAGCTTTAGTTACTAGTTACTTTAGTTACTCCGCTACATTCATCTGTTCCAGCTTTAGTTACTAGTTACTTTAGTTACTCCACTACATTCATCTGTTCCAGCTTTAGTTACTAGTTACTTTAGTTACTCCACTACATTCATCTGTTACAGCTTTAGTTACTAGTTACTTTAGTTACTCCACTACATTCATCTGTTCCAGCTTTAGTTACTAGTTACTTTAGTTACTCCGCTACATTCATCTGTTCCAGCTTTAGTTACTAGTTACTTTAGTTACTCCACTACATTCATCTGTTCCAGCTTTAGTTACTAGTTACTTTAGTTACTCCACTACATTCATCTGTTCCAGCTTTTAGTTACTAGTTACTTTAGTTACTCCACTACATTCATCTGTTCCAGCTTTAGTTACTAGTTACTTTAGTTACTCCACTACATTCATCTGTTCCAGCTTTAGTTACTAGTTACTTTAGTTACTCCGCTACATTCATCTGTTCCAGCTTTAGTTACTAGTTACTTTAGTTACTCCACTACATTCATCTGTTCCAGCTTTAGTTACTAGTTACTTTAGTTACTCCACTACATTCATCTGTTCCAGCTTTAGTTACTAGTTACTTTAGTTACTCCACTACATTCATCTGTTCCAGCTTTAGTTACTAGTTACTTTAGTTACTCCGCTACATTCATCTGTTACAGCTTTAGTTACTAGTTACTAGTTACTTTAGTTACTCCGCTACATTCATCTGTTACAGCTTTAGTTACTAGTTACTTTAGTTACTCCACTACATTCATCTGTTCCAGCTTTAGTTACTAGTTACTTTAGTTACTCCACTACATTCATCTGTTCCAGCTTTAGTTACTAGTTACTTTAGTTACTCCGCTACATTCATCTGTTACAGCTTTAGTTACTAGTTACTTTAGTTACTCCGCTACATTCATCTGTTCCAGCTTTAGTTACTAGTTACTTTAGTTACTCCACTACATTCATCTGTTCCAGCTTTAGTTACTAGTTACTTTAGTTACTCCACTACATTCATCTGTTCCAGCTTTAGTTACTAGTTACTTTAGTTACTCCGCTACATTCATCTGTTCCAGCTTTAGTTACTAGTTACTTTAGTTACTTTAGTTACTCCACTACATTCATCTGTTCCAGCTTTAGTTACTAGTTACTTTAGTTACTCCACTACATTCATCTGTTCCAGCTTTAGTTACTAGTTACTTTTGTTACTCCACTACATTCATCTGTTACAGCTTTAGTTACTAGTTACTTTAGTTACTCCACTACATTCATCTGTTCCAGCTTTAGTTACTAGTTACTTTAGTTACTCCACTACATTCATCTGTTCACAGCTTTAGTTACTAGTTACTTTAGTTACTCCACTACATTCATCTGTTCCAGCTTTAGTTACTAGTTACTTTAGTTACTCCACTACATTCATCTGTTCCAGCTTTAGTTACTAGTTACTTTAGTTACTCCACTACATTCATCTGTTCCAGCTTTAGTTACTAGTTACTTTAGTTACTCCACTACATTCATCTGTTCCAGCTTTAGTTACTAGTTACTTTAGTTACTCCACTACATTCATCTGTTCCAGCTTTAGTTACTAGTTACTTTAGTTACTCCACTACATTCATCTGTTCCAGCTTTAGTTACTAGTTACTTTAGTTACTCCGCTACATTCATCTGTTCCAGCTTTAGTTACTAGTTACTTTAGTTACTAGTTACTTTAGTTACTCGCTACATTCATCTGTTCCAGCTTTAGTTACTAGTTACTTTAGTTACTCCACTACATTCATCTGTTCCAGCTTTAGTTACTAGTTACTTTAGTTACTCCACTACATTCATCTGTTCCAGCTTTAGTTACTAGCTTTAGTTACTAGTTACTTTAGTTACTCCACTACATTCATCTGTTACAGCTTTAGTTACTAGTTACTTTAGTTACTCCACTACATTCATCTGTTCCAGCTTTAGTTACTTTATTTACTAGTTACTTTAGTTACTCCACTACATTCATCTGTTCCAGCTTTAGTTACTAGTTACTTTAGTTACTCCACTACATTCATCTGTTCCAGCTTTAGTTACTAGTTACTTTAGTTACTCCACTACATTCATCTGTTCCAGCTTTAGTTACTAGTTACTTTAGTTACTAGTTACTTTACTCCGCTACATTCATCTGTTACAGCTTTAGTTACTAGTTACTTTAGTTACTCCACTACATTCATCTGTTCCAGCTTTAGTTACTAGTTACTTTAGTTACTCCACTACATTCATCTGTTCCAGCTTTAGTTACTAGTTACTTTAGTTACTCCACTACATTCATCTGTTCCAGCTTTAGTTACTAGTTACTTTAGTTACTCCACTACATTCATCTGTTACAGCTTTAGTTACTAGTTACTTTAGTTACTCCACTACATTCATCTGTTCCAGCTTTAGTTACTAGTTACTTTAGTTACTCCACTACATTCATCTGTTACAGCTTTAGTTACTA
>CM046806.1:31329390-31401890 GCA_025617405.1 Perca schrenkii | reverse complement strand
TCTATACACGCTAAAAGTCCTGATTATTTACATGGAGTCTGGTGGAGATATGCTGGCTCTATACACGCTAAAAGTCCTGATTATTTACATGAATCTGGTGGAGATATGCTGGCTCTATACACGCTAAAAGTCCTGATTATTTACATGCAGTCTGGTGGAGATATGCTGGCTCTATACACGCTAAAAGTCCTGATTATTTACATGGAGTCTGGTGGACGGAAATTGAAGGTGCAGCTGGTTTGGACATGGGAATATAGATAAAAAAAAACCTTTAGTTGTCCTTTCTACTCATACTATTTCTTTGTTTCCTACTTTCTCCCTTTGCATTGAACGTTACAAAGGTGGATGACAGGGGAAAAAAAAAAAAAAGAAGCAGGATGGATCTTTCCCGTCATGCAGCGCGGCTGGGTTCTCCCTCCGTAATCATCGGATCCAGGGAGCGCGAGAGAGAGAGAGAGAGAGAGAGAGAGAGAGAGCAGTAATGGCGGCCGGTTAGAGCCACACACAAACACCGCGTCCGCAATCAGCCCCACTCACCGCAGCCCTCCGGGGGGCAGCCAGCCTCGCACACCGCGGTGGAGCCAGCGTGACAGACACGGAGCGGAGACACGGGCTTTAGGAAGGGGGACGGGAATCATTCAGCGGAGCGTGGCTGCTTCTTGTTTCCTTCTACTTTTCTAAAATTTAAAACATGGATGAGCAGCCCGGAGGAGGAGGGGTCGGAGCCCCGAGACAGCCTCCGCCGCAGCAGCAGCAAGGGAGCAACAGCAGCGGCGCTAATCCGTCGATCGGAGGTGGTGCTGGTGGTGGAGGAATCATGGTGCCCCACCAACAAGACGAGCTGCCCCGGCCCCAGCAGCAGTACACCATCCCCGGCATCCTGCACTACATCCAGCACGAGTGGGCCCGGTTCGAGATGGAGCGAGCGCACTGGGAAGTGGAGAGGGCCGAGCTCCAGGTTAGCACAATTAGCTTAGCAGTGATTTAGGCTAGCTGCTAAGAACGGATAACGCTAGCTAGCTACGTTACCGTGACGACAGTTAAGTTTTAACGCAAGGCACCAAAATGACTAGTTAAGTTTAGGAAAAATATTGTGGTTTTGGATTACAAAACCCGCGATGAAAGAACAATTGTTTCCTGGGTGAGAGTACTAAAATTATATTATTTTATTAGCATAGATTTAGTTAGATTTTGCGTACTTTTGCGTAAGTTCCGGCCGTAGATGTATCCCTTCTAGTCATAACCGGCCATAGATGTATCCCTTCTAGCCACAACCGTTACTGTTACCGTGTAATTAAAGCTGTTATAAAGCCACGTTATCTTTTCATCTTCACATTGTAGTTTCTAATCACCGCCCGTAAAAATGTCGTTAACGGTCACAGCTAAACTAAATACTTGTAACGTAACGTTAGCTGGCTAAGTGGCTAAGCTAACGGGTCAGAGCAGCTTCGGTTACCGTTAGCTCAACTTGAGCTAGTTAGCCGTTAGCTTCACAGCGCTGTCACAACTGTAAACTTCTATCTTCTTTATTGTAACTCATACAAGTCATATGGAGGCCCATTTTTCTCCAATGTGATGAGAAAAAAAGATCCTAAAAGTAATTTTTAATGACCTAGTATCTTAAAACAATGAGAAACTTTATCAAAATAACCAAATGTCAATATTTTGAGGAAGCTAGTTTAGTCAGTTTGAGAAACGAAGTCATTATTTAAAGAGCTGCTTGATAATGATGAAGAAATTTAAAATCAATCAATTATTTAGATCAATATTGACACCACGATTTTACACTATTAGGCTACTCATTGATTCTTGGAAAGCTGTTGTATTTATTGAACAAATCGACAGTGAAAACACCTTGAACTGTCAAATTCCCCTTCGTAATTTTCCTGTAGAACTTTTTCGTGTAAACCAGAACTATCAAAATTTGATTATTGTGAAAGTAAAACCAGTATCCCACCCAGTCAGTTTATATAAAGCCATCATGCTTTTTATTAGGCAGTTCCCTGGCTGTAGGTCTGTTCATTCAGCTGTGTGTGTGTGTGGGAGTTAATGTCTTTGTCATAACATACCCTGCAGCCGGCGGACTGAAGTCTGTGTGTCTGTGTGTGTGTGTGTGTGTGTGTGTGTGTGTGTGTGTGTGTGTGTGTGTGTGTGTGTGTGTGTGTGTGTGTGTGAGATGACAGGGTCTCAGTACACATTGTTTGCTCTGCTCTGACTTGTTGCGTTGGGACTCTGGATGCCTTCAGCGTGACTCCGCCAGAGTTCCTGATAAGCGGCGAACACACAGACGAAGGTGTTGACATTCCTGCCTGTTAACACTGACTGTAGGAGGAGAGCCACCAAACTGTAAAGGCAATAAAAGGTCTTAAAGGTCGTATATTGGTGTAAGTCGGGTGTAAGTTCTTTATTTTATAGAACAGCTTAATAGGGGTGGGGGAAAAAATCGATACAGCATAGTATCGCGATATTTTTCGTGGCAAAAACTGTATCGATGCACAGACGCCAAGTACATTACATTACATTACATTACATTACATGTCATTTAGCTGACGCTTTTATCCAAAGCAACTTACAATTAAGTGCATTCAACTGAGAAGGTCCAAACTCTAGACAACAAGTAGTAAGTGCATTAGCTTTAAATAAGAAAAGCTACAAAGAAACGTATAAAAGTGCAGGTTCAAGAGTTTTTATGTTTTTT
Source organism: Perca schrenkii (assembly GCA_025617405.1). Lineage (NCBI taxonomy): Eukaryota > Metazoa > Chordata > Actinopteri > Perciformes > Percidae > Perca > Perca schrenkii. Next base: position 31,399,192 of record CM046806.1, on the reverse strand, counting down.
ATTTTTTTATTTATATTTTACCCGAGGTGTAGTCGGAAGAGATGTGTTTTTAGCCTTCGGCGGAAGATGTGTAGGCTTTCAGCTATCCTGAAGTATCGATCTTTTATGATATATGTGTAGGTCAGTTTGTATGCTTGACAATCAGATTTTGCACCAATAAAACTAAAGTGAGATGAACAAACAGAGAAATTTATCTTTTTAGATAAAAACAGTCCTTTCGGCACATCATTTGAAATTGGGGAAAAATCTGAAGTTGGAAAAAAGGTAATACATTGCAATATGTTTAAAATCGCAATAATATCGTGACGTAAGTATCGGGATGATATCGTATCGTGAGGCCTCTGGTGATTCCCACCCCTACAGCTTAGACATGGAAGGGGAGAGAGAGGGGGAATGACACACAGCAAAGGGCCGCTCTTCAGAGCCGAACCCGTAGCCGCTGTTGCGGTGAGGACTGAGCCTCTGTATATGGGCGCACGCTCTACCAGGTGAGCTAACCAGGCGCCCATTTTTTATTTTTTTTAAAGTTTTTTTCTTTTGTCCCACTTCCATTTAGGGATGCACCGATACACAGCAGTCACACAGCCGACTATTCAGCTAAAAGTCAGTTTGTTTTTGAATAGTTTCTGCTCTAAAGTAGACAAACAGCCAGGTAAATACTCGTCTTGGGGCGTTTTCACACATGAATGTCCCGACCAAGGTTCATATTTCAGTTACATTGTCTACATTTGATCCGGTAAGTTTTGGTTTCAGACGGCAGTTTTGCAAGCGCACTAAAGATCTCTACGTGACACTCCTACGTCCTGCTGTCATCATATACGTGAGCTGCGTCTCCAGATACTTAGAACTGATTGGTTTGTTGACGGGCTTCCCCTTCCTCTCGAATCCTCTCCCTGTGTCGGAATTTTTCCTACTGACTGCTGCTCTCTCCTACTGACTACTACCCTCCCTACTCTCCCCTACTGACTGCTGCTCTCTCCTACTGACTGCTGCTCTCTCCTACTGACTGCTACTCTCTCCTACTGACTGCTGCTCTCTCCTACTGACTGCTGCTCTCCCTACTGACTGCTGCTCTCTCCTACTGACTGCTACTCCCTCCTACTGACTGCTACTCTCTCCTACTGACTGCTGCTCTCTCCTACTGACTGCTACTCTCCCCTACTGACTGCTACTCTCCCCTACTGACTGCTACTCTCCCCTACTGACTGCTACTCTCTCCTACTGACTGCTACTCTCTCCTACTGACTGCTACTCTCCCCTACTGACTGCTACTCTCTCCTACTGACTGCTACTCTCTCCTACTGACTGCTACTCTCCCCTACTGACTGTTACTCTCTCCTACTGACTGCTACTCTCTCCTACTGACTGCTACTCTCCCCTACTGCTGCTGCTCTCTCCTACTGACTGCTGCTCTCTCCTACTGACTGCTGCTCTCTCCTACTGACTGCTACTCTCTCCTACTGACTGCTACTCTCTCCTACTGACGGCTGCTCTCTCCTACTGACTGCTACTCTCTCTCCTACTGACTGCTACTCTCTCCTACTGACTGCTGCTCTCTCCTACTGACTGCTGCTCTCTCCTACTGACTGCTCTACCCTACTGCTACTCCCTCCTACTGACTGCTGCTCTCTCCTACTGACTGCTACTCTCTCCTACTGACTGCTGCTCTCTCCTACTGACTGCTGCTCTCTCCTACTGACTGCTACTCTCTCCTACTGACTGCTACTCTCTCCTACTGACTGCTACTCCCTCCTACTGACTGCTGCTCTCTCCTACTGACTGCTGCTCCCTCCTACTGACTGCTACTCTCTCCTACTGACCGCTGCTCTACCCTACTGACTGCTACTCCCTCCTACTGACTGCTGCTCTCTCCTACTGACTGCTACTCTCTCCTACTGACTGCTGCTCTCTCCTACTGACTGCTACTCCCTCCTACTGACTGCTACTCTCTCCTACTGACTGCTACTCCCTCCTACTGACTGCTGCTCCCTCCTACTGACTGCTGCTCTCTCCTACTGACTGCTGCTCCCTCCTACTGACTGCTACTCTCTCCTACTGACCGCTGCTCTACCCTACTGACTGCTACTCCCTCCTACTGACTGCTACTCCCTCCTACTGACTGCTGCTCTCTCCTACTGACTGCTGCTCTCTCCTACTGACTGCTACTCCCTCCTACTGACTGCTGCTCTCTCCTACTGACTGCTACTCCCTCCTACTGACTGCTACTCTCTCCTACTGACTGCTACTCCCTCCTACTGACTGCTGCTCCCTCCTACTGACTGCTGCTCTCTCCTACTGACTGCTACTCTCTCCTACTGACTGCTGCTCTCTCCTACTGACTGCTGCTCTCTCCTACTGACTGCTGCTCTCTCCTACTGACTGCTGCTCTCTCCTACTGACTGCTGCTCTCTCCTACTGACTGCTACTCTCTCCTACTGACTGCTACTCTCTCCTACTGACCGCTGCTCTACCCTACTGACTGCCGCAGCTCTTTTTGTTTTGTTGTGATGTAGAGAAGCGAGACACGGGAACTTTCTTTCTGGAGCATTTATTCAGAGACAAACTGAAACCTACACTAGTACATTTATTACTTAACAAATAAACTGCGGATGTATTCTCTGCTCTGATAGCCGACAGCTGTCTGCTCTGAGCTCCGAGCTATTCCTTAAAGGAGCTTCCCCGGTCTTATAACACGAGGAGAGTCTGCCAGAGCTGCTTGTATTTGGTCCGAATGTCCGAACCATCCAAAAAATGCTTTCACACCATAAACAAACAGAGACCACCTCTTTTTATCGGACCCAAATTTGGTCTTTTGATCTGGACCGGACCGTGGTCCAGGGGAGGTTTCACACCTGTAATTTTGGTTCGGATCAAACTAAAAAGTCCGAAAGTCCGGACCAAACGAGGTATGTGTGAAAACAGCCTTCTCAGCACTTTGCAGAGCGGCGTCCAGCACTTCTGTTTAACCAAACATCCCAGTCGTACAACAGTACATCCCAAAGATATCCCTCGATAACTGTGTCGTAAAATCCCGTCTCTGTGTCGACCACAGAGACGCTTTTTTTAAACTTGTTATTTGTCTAATTTCCCTAATCTTTAAAAGATTATATTTGGGGGCTTTTTCTGGGGGCTCGTAACTCCGGAAAACAACTCGTAGGTGGACTTTGGTGGAAAAAAAGAACGCACCATTACTTGGGGGAGCTAGAGGTCGCCCCTAATTTGTCTAATCTTAACACTTCAGATGTGATCTTCTGAAAGAACTGAACGGAGAAACAAGTGATTTATTTGGACTGTCTTGAAACTGGCGAAGTGCCTCGTTTTTTACATGAAATATGAGAGAGGTTATCTGTGAACAGAGGTTACAAGTAGAGATGCACCGATTACAACTTTCAAGGCTGATTTCTTATTTTCTGTGAGTTAGACCGGCCGATACCGATTTTAGCCGATTCAGATTTCATATTTTCTAACCACTTTACAGCACACACAAATATTTATTTTCTATCTTTTCTTTAATAGAACATGTTTTGAACAGATAATGGATCACTATATAATAGAACTATATAAATGACTCCTGGTGTGGGACATCCACACACATCTAAAGACTAATGTTAGAACCATTTCCTTCTCCTCACATCTAATATCACACTAAAGAGAAATGTGATTCTGGTTCTTGGTGTCCTCCCTCCACGCCCTACTGTCTCCTTGCAGGTGTTCATATTGTAAACTTGTTATCTTCTGACCACACGCTGAAGAATGTCCAAACAGCTGACATGTTGCAGGTTAACTCACCAGGTTCCCTGCATGTGGGAGAATAGCGCCGACACAAGCTTCACACCGCGAGCGGGTACGCCCGTGTAACTCGTATAACTTATGTTGTCGATTAATTGTAGCATTGACCGGCATGAAATCAGTAGGGCTGCTACCTCTTAGTCGATTAGTCGACTAATCTGTCATTTTGGTTTTAGTCGACTAAGATTTCTTTAGTCCATTAGTCATTTTTTATGCTTATTCATGCTTAATTACTCATTTCCAAGAAACTTATGAGCACATTTATGGTAAACACAAGATTTAAAGTGGTGCTTTTGCAGGATTAATTGTGGAGAAACTCAGTTTTACAGATTGTTAATTAACTACATTTATATTGTGCTTTTCTAGTCTTAACCACCTCTCAAAGAGCACAGCTCTGTCAATTAAATCAACTAATCGATTAGTCGACTAAAATTGTATAAGTGTTAGTCGACTAAGAATTTCTTTAGTCGAGGACAGCCCTAGAAATCAGCATATGTCAGACTGACCTGCTGGTCATGGCTGAGCCCATGAAAACCAGCCAATTACGGTCACCGGCCGCTCTATCGGGGCATCTCTAAGATGGATTAAACACGGTTAAAATGCTGACGGCTAAACTGTAAATGGTGGAAAGTGTCTGTATTTCACTGTAGAGCAGGTGTGTCAAACTCAACTTCCCAGAGGGCCACACTGGAAAAAGAGAATCACACCGAGGGCCAGACGTAGAGAGTTTATTGACGTGCTTTTGTTTCATCGAAAATGTCAAATATCTTTGACTGTATTACTTCACCTCACTATTTTGACATCGCTGTAGTGCTGTAGTCATTTTTGTATGTTTTTTCTCCCCCCAACTACTTTATGGCTTTCTCAGACGTTTTTGTCGTCTTTTTATTTAAATTGTCGCCTTTTTTCACATTTTTGTCACCTTTTCTGACTTTTTTTTAATACTTTTTTTTGCATTTTTGTCTACATAAAGCCCTACATAAGTCAGCAAAATTTTTCCTTAGCCATCATAGAATGTAGCAAATCAAACAAATTGTTTTTACAACAATCTTTCGGCATAAATGTGGAATTTCTGAGTCTCAAAGTCGGCAAATCTGCCAAATTCTGCTTTTGAGTGTCTCGTAACTGCAGTTAAAAAAAACACTTTCCCGTGTTTTTGGTTTTGGCGCACAACTATAGGTGGGCCAAAAATCTATTGTGAACCGAAATTGATATGCGGGCCGGATTATATTCTGCAAGGGGCCGGATTTGGCCCACGGGCCTTGAGTTTGACAACATGTGCAGTAGAGGATTCCAACACTGGGACGTACAACACTCTGCCGCTAAAGCTAAGAGCTAAAAGAGACAGACTAGCACTTGGTCACTGCTGCTGTCAACCTTGTGGTGCATTCAAAGTTATCGTAAAATACCCTTTTCTCATCTGTTTTTGCCGTTTAACCGCAATTTACTGGGGAAAGAAGTAGGGGTGGGAATCGCCAGAGGTCCCACGATACGATATCATCACGATACTTATGTCACGACACGATATTATTGCGATTTTTAAACATATTGCGATATTCTGCTATTTATCGCAATGTATTACCTTTTTTTTTCCCAATTTCAAATTATGTCCCCAAAAGGAAATTTTGTCAACATCTGTTTTATCTAAAAAGATACATTTCTCTGTTTGTTCATCTCACTTCAATTTTATTGCTGCAAAATGTGATTGTCAAACAGACAAACTGACCAACACATATATCATAAAAGATCCATACTTGGCGTCTGTGTATCGATACAGTATTGCCACGGAAAATATCGCGATACTACGCTGTATTGATTTTTTTCCCCCACCCCCCTAGAAAGAAGTAAGCCTGTCGCGATGTGTGTGCGTGCGTCCTTGAGAACTGTAACTCTATAACTTCTGTTGTCAGTTAGTTGTAGCGTTGATCGGCATGAAATCAGCATAATGTCAGACTGACCTGCTGCTCGCCGGTCATGGCCGAGCACGTGAATACCGGTTAATTCTGGTCACCGGCTGCTCTATCGGTGCATCTCTAGTATTCATTGATAGATGTTACTGACAGGTCAAAGATAAGCACAGTTCATAGTATATTTGTGTAGGTAGAGCCTATATTGAATACCCTTTACCTGCCTTTTAGTAAGAGATATTGTAAATTTGGATTTAATGTGACAAGAAAAAATGCCTAATTCAGACGTACAGCATAAAAAAAAATATAAGTAACCGGTCAGTCAGTGTTTTTCTGTCTTTTCTCCAGTAAAGGAAATAATGTGATTGGGTAAGTTTGCTGTGTGAGTTTGCTCAGTCTCTTCAGACCCGCTTTAACTGTAACTGGTGATGATTTAACTGTAGAATCGCAGATATTCAAAGCTGCACAGGAAGCAGCTTTTATGGTCCAGGCTCGTTAAAAGGACCTGAGCTGTAAAATATTGATGCTCAGTCTGTATCTGTTGCCATCATTGACATATATAAAATGGACCAACAGAGGCCTATGCTCTGGATGGAGACCATTGAAGAATATCAGAAGTCACTCTTCCGGTGAGCGCTAGCGTTACTGAGCAGCCTCCAACTGAGCTTGAAGACGTAGATGTGACGTGAGCAACCTGTCTGAAAGTGTGAAGTCTTCTGGTAGCTGTGCCGAGAGAAATCTCAATCATTCCCAATCTTACAGAGACGGAGAGTGTAGGTATATGTAAGGAGATAACATAGACACAGGCTAATTACTGATCACTAACATGCTAGTTAACATTAGTAATTAAACCTAAACAGCTAATGGAAGTCCAAACTGCCTGTGAGCTTCTCCTGTACTATACGGTAATTCCTCTACTGTGTGACAGTAAGTCTCGTGGTTATGACCCAATCGTTAGCCTATTTTTATAAAAGCGTCTGCTACGGAGCCATAACGTGAGCTACAAGGTAATGGAGCCTTTTACACATTGTCGTGTTTCTTTAGAAATAAACAACGGACAAATAGAGTCTTTAAACGCTTCAGATGTAAAGTTATTCTCCGTCAAAGTGACGTCAGAATGAATGGGAGTCAATGGGATGCTAACTGGAGGCGATGGCTTGTTGGCATCAAAATGGCGCCATCGGAGGTTTGAGTTCTGAAGCAAAGCTCACCCGCTATTGGTTGCCATTCAGAGCAAGCTGGAGGACGTGAGGAGACATCAGGAGCCCAAACTTCCTCCTCTTAAAGGGACAGTTGAGATGTTTTTGAAGTGTGGTACATAGTCAGTGTATTAACTCGATTCACGGGCGGATTTTAGACGCATCTAAAAACAACTCAATATCAGTTTTAAGTGTACACTATATTTACAGTATCTTCAGAGCTTCACCGTGCTGTCAGATGGCCCTTATTTCTAACCTGACTCCACCAGATGGATCGCTTCCCATTAGCTCGGCATATCCATCTGGGAACTTACCGTTGGAGAACTTTTGGGAAGGTGCGAAAATCCTGGTTATCTGATTGGATAAACCATCTGTCTATCACCACCTATAGTTGGTGATAGACGGGCCAAATCAACCAATCAGATCAACGAGAAGTATGAAAATACAACCACGAGCCAGGCTACCCTTGCTGCTGCTGCTGCAGGCAAAGCATAGCTCGTTAGCTCAGCGAGCTAGCAACATGTCGGTAAAGGAGATTTGCTGTTTGTGTAACGAGAATTTAGGAATAAAAGACACCATTTCAGGTTCCTGGTCCATATTTAAAATAATAGGGCTATCACCATACCAAAAATTCACTACTGGCTGTTCGGACATTTTAATGTTGATTTTTAAACAACTTCTGTAGTTGTGATCTAAAGTTGAAACAAAAATGGAGGGTTAGGGGGAAATGAAACTACGCAATTTATTATAAGTAAACAAGAATACCGATTACAAACACGTCTATAGGTAGATAGATAGATAGATAGATAGATAGATAGATAGATAGATAGATCCTGCAAGCCCCCGCACGCACACACAGCCAGCTGGTGTCTGTGTTTCACATTACATTTTGCATTTTCTTTTTTTTGTGTTCAAACGGAGAAGTGTTAAAATAAATGTGACAGCTGAAGGTGTTTTAACTGTTGATTTGTTTCAGTTTTTTTTCAAGTTCAATGATTGTAATATCTTTCCAAAAGACAACGAGGAATCAGGTTAAAATATTGTGATTTCAATATCAACCCCCCAAAAAAGCCGATCTATGTTTTCCTCCATGGATGCAGGCAGGCCCGGATTGGCTAATCGGGAGCACCGGGAGAATTCCCGGTGGGCCGGTCTGGTTGTTTGGTTGTGAGGGCCGGTGTTCAGGTATGGCACTGGGTTGAAATCATAGTTGAATATTATGGATGCTGTCCCTATGCTGCCTGCGCTCGCAGCCCACTTTTTGTATTTACAGTATTTATTTGTTCTTGCAGCCCACCGTTCTCTTCATTCATGCAGCCCACTCGCAGAGTGCAGCCTGGTTAATGATGACCTATTTATGTTCCGAGTCCTCCGACGGCAGCACCTTGCTAAAAAATAAAAAAAATACGTCAGCGTACACAAGTCACTGGTGCTTGTTGGAGGATGCCACCGCGAGCAAAAAGAAGCTGTTTTTAACGGGTAATAGAAAGCGCAAAACGGCACTGAAAAGGCGTCAATTTAAAATGGAGAGCTCTAGAAAGTGACGCGGCCAGATGAACTTTTTCTATTTTTAGCAAAACGCCAAATGAAGACGTTGAGACGGGTAAGCTAAGTTAGTTAGGAGAAGTGACTGCAAACCAGCGTCTATGTTTATGAATCAAACTAATGATGATGCAGGATGATTCGGCATTACCATAATGACACTGACTTGATCAGAAAGCTTTGTAAAAAGGAGAGATTTGTGCTGAGAATTATGACAATTTATAAAATGTGATTTAGTGTCAGAAGCAGAGCCAGTAGTGTGCATTAGGGATAGCTGCTGTCAGTGTGGATGGCACATCTACTGTAAACTGTTGTATCACAGTGTGTTAACAAGCAAACATGATCAGATTAGCTATAATATAATCACTTTTTATGCCCAAATATTACTTGTGACCCATTATGAAAGTGGTATGAAATATTCAAAGGAAAAAATAGATGTCATTAGAAAGTGCAATACAATGTATCTTGTTCTTTATTTAATGTGTGATTACTTATTTGCACAGAAACAGATTCTGATATTGTTCAACATCATTGGGTTGTTCTTAAGATGTTAACTTTTCTAATAAATCTACATTGTGAAGCAACACTTGGAAATAGTGATATTTTACAAAATACACCGAATTACAAGGATGTAGAGAACAGGGCGCTATTGCAGACTTATATACTAAGGTTTTGATTACATTTTTTTAATATAGTCATTCGTGAAGTAAAGTGGGCCGGTCTAAGGCATGAAAATCCAGGGCTGAAAATGAGTCCCAATCCGGCCCTGGATGCAGGCCCTTAAAAAAAAAAAAAAATCCCTTAGGAAATGGACAGCGTCTGACACAAACACACACGCCTATTAACTGGATAATAGAGCCGTAAAGTCTTACAGATACAGAGAGGACTGGAGATTTTTTTTTATTAGTTTATTTATCAAGGACAATGCAGCGCACATTATTACATACAATTATCATAGTCAATCCATAACAATGTGAGTAGATGTGTTGCATAAAAAGGTTTCTAGCCAATTGGCTAATTTGCAACCCCAGTCCTTGGTCAGGCCTTTCTAAAACTGTATCCAATTATAATTTTTAAAAGAACTACATAGTGTGAGTTACACAATCATGCAGCTAATAAGTTGTATACTAATACATTACATCAACATTTCGCAGAGTCGTGACCACATTACACAGAACAGCATATCCCGTAACAACACAAACCCCAGGCACCCAGATGAGAAGTTTAACTGACAAGTAACCGTGGTCAGCTTGGTGGGAAATTAAGAGTCAATGCCAACTGTCTAGTAGTTTTCATCCGGGAGACGCTGTGATTGGTGGATAGGATATGGAGCAGGGGACTGACAGCGACATAACCAATCACACTATAACAGACGCTCCACTCAGCACCAACTGCAATGTTTAGTTTGAAATGAATGTAGCCTGCTGGCAGCCTGGCACACGTGGGTGCTCAGTATTTACCGTGGGTGCTCTGTATTTACCGTGGGTGCTCTGTATTTACCGTGGGCGCTCTGTATTTTTCCGTGGGTGCTCTGTGTTTTCCGTGGGTGCTCTGTATTTACCGTGGGTGCTCTGTATTGACCGTGGGTGCTCTGTATTGACCGTGGGTGCTCTGTGTTTACCGTGGGTGCTCTGTGTTTTCCGTGGGTGCTCTGTGTTTTCCGTGTGTACTCTGTATTTTCCGTGGGTGCTCTGTATTTACCGTGGGTGCTCTGTGTTTTCCGTGGGTGCTCTGTATTTACCGTGGGTGCTCTGTATTTACCGTGGGTGCTCTGTGTTTACCGTGGGTGCTCTGTGTTTACCGTGGGTGCTCTGTGTTTACCGTGGGTGCTCTGTGTTTACCGTGGGTGCTCTGTGTTTACCGTGGGTGCTCTGTGTTTACCGTGGGTGCTCGGTATTGACCGTGTGTGCTCTGTGTTTACCGTGGGTGCTCTGTGTTTTCCGTGGGTGCTCTGTGTTTACCGTGGGTGCTCTGTATTTACCGTGGGCGCTCTGTATTTACCGTGGGCGCTCTGTATTTACCGTGGGCGCTCTGTATTTTTCCGTGGGTGCTCTGTATTTACCGTGGGTGCTCTGTATTTACCGTGGGTGCTCTGTATTGACCGTGGGTGCTCTGTGTTTACCGTGGGTGCTCTGTGTTTTCCGTGGGTGCTCTGTGTTTACCGTGGGTGCTCGGTATTGAGCGTGGGTGCTCGGTATTGAGCGTGGGTGCTCTGTGTTTACCGTGGGTGCTCTGTGTTTACCGTGGGTGCTCTGTGTTTTCCGTGGGTGCTCTGTATTTACCGTGGGTGCTCTGTATTTACCGTGGGTGCTCTGTGTTTACCGTGGGTGCTCTGTGTTTACCGTGGGTGCTCTGTGTTTTCCGTGGGTGCTCTGTGTTTTCCGTGTGTACTCTGTATTTTCCGTGGGTGCTCTGTATTTACCGTGGGTGCTCTGTGTTTTCCGTGTGTGCTCTGTATTTACCGTGGGTGCGCTGTGTTTACCGTGGGTGCTCTGTGTTTACCGTGGGTGCTCTGTGTTTACCGTGGGTGCTCTGTGTTGACCGTGGGTGCTCTGTGTTTACCGTGGGTGCGCTGTGTTTACCGTGGGTGCTCTGTGTTGACCGTGGGTGCTCTGTGTTTACCGTGGGTGCTCTGTGTTTACCGTGGGTGCTCTGTGTTTACCGTGGGTGCTCTGTGTTGACCGTGGGTGCTCTGTGTTGACCGTGGGTGCTCTGTGTTGACCGTGGGTGCTCTGTGTTTACCGTGGGTGCTCTGTGTTGACCGTGGGTGCTCGGTATTGACCGTGGGTGCTCTGTGTTGACCGTGGGTGCTCTGTGTTGACCGTGGGTGCTCTGTGTTTACCGTGGGTGCTCTGTGTTTACCGTGGGTGCTCTGTGTTTACCGTGGGTGCTCGGTATTGACCGTGGGTGCTCAGTATTGGGTGCTCAGTATTTTCCAAAACGACAAACGTTCAAACATCGGATAGAGAGAAAATACTTTTATTTTTTTTATTGAGCAACAAAAGTTGAAAAAAGTATCAAATGTTAAATCGTGAGTTGAGTGCTTGTAGCCGGAAAGTTCAAGGTCACCATGGTTACCTGGAGAGTGGCGACTACATGTTTTAGGAGAGAGAGGGAAGGAGGAAGGGAGAGAGGGAGGGAAGGAGGGAGAGCTGCAGGACAGCCGGCTGTAATGAGGCGTCCTGGCCTACTGGGCCCGGCTCTGACAGCCTGATCCCAGCTGGACGCTAAAAGTAGACTGGCCTGAAATAACTCACTCAGACACACATTCACACACTCACACACTCACACACTCATACACTCATACACTCACACACTCACACACTCATACACTCATACACTCATACACTCATACACTCATACACTCATACACTCACACACACACACACTCACTCTCAGAGACACATGCACACACACACAAAGAGACACATGCACACACACACAAAGAGACACATGCACACACACACAAAGAGACACACACACACACACACACGGAGGCCGAGGTTCAACTGCCTGTTGGTCACAAAATGAAGACCTTAGAGCAACGTGATGACTTTTTTTCTTGTTCGTTCAAAGTTAATATTGTTATTTTTACTGATCCTGCAAACATTAATCGATCAGTTGTCAATTACTAAATTAATCACCAACTATTCTGATAATCCATTAATCAGTTTGAGTCATTTTTGATGATAAATCAGGTAAACTTGTGTGATGTCAGCTTGTTAAATGTGAATATTGTTCTAGTGTCTTCTCTCCTCTGGGACAGGAAACTGAACATCTTTTTAGTTGGGGACAAATACAAGACATTTGAGGACGTCATCTTGGCCTTTTTGGGGAACATTGATCCACATTTTAGAGACCAAACACCTCATCCATTCACCCAGAAAATAACCCACACATTAATCCACAATGAACATAACATTAGTTGTTGCTCTCGCCAAAATCAAAAGCTTCTTTTGAAGTTCTTGTCGCTTAGTCAACATTTTTTGTCATTTTATAAATATTTTTTATACCTTTTTCGCCGTTTTTGTCGGGGGTTTTCAACATTTTTTACGCTTTGTTTTTATTAGGGATGTACCGAATGCAGGATTTGGCTGAATATTGGGCTTTTTGACGGGGTTCTGGTTTCTGCTGAATTTTAGAATGTTTTTCCAAGGGAACCAAACCCTACGCTTGCACTCGGCGCGCTACGCTGGTCACCGTAATGACGGCGCCGTTGATTACGGGAAGGTGTTTACGTAGGTGGAGCGTTCAATGCAGTAGGCTGTGAGAAAGTGGACGTGGACACCTCTTTGGTATTCTACGGGTCATTGTTTTTATCCCCCCCCGCGTACGCCTCATTTTAATGTTTTATTTTGACAGAGAGAGAGACTTCCGCTAAAGCCTCTACCACGTGACTGTGTTTCACCCAATCAAACGTAGTTGTGCAGTCTCGTCACCCTACTGCTCAAACCTAGCAGCGGGACGGGTTAGCTTTTACAGTCGCAGTAAAACAAAAATGGCAATTTCAGAAACGTCACAGACGAGGAGGAACCGCGCCCTGTACTACGAAGCAAGATCAACATGCCCTGGATTTATTTCAGTTACCCGGCTTCACCTAACCTAACCACCGCGGTCCCGCATAAACTGTGTCATGACGCTGGTTATCAACTAGTTCAATCAACCCAGGGTTTCCCGATCCAGCCGCGCGTGTTCACATAAAAGAGGTGATGTTTGCACAACATGACCAACAATAGCCACATATTTTACATAAGAAGAGCAAACTATAATTCTACATAAATATGAACACATACATGGTTTTACATGCAAAACGCAATACAGTCGCTGCTTCCTAAAACGGGAAGGAAAGCTGGCAAAAAAAAATAAATTGCCGACGCTGTAGATGCGCACAACTCGTATCAATATCACTTCCCCATCAGTCAGGCACAAGATCTGACCATAATTACACTTGTACTTTCCATAAACTGTCGTTGCTTTAGCCTTTTATTTCAGTTGCAACCATGGCAGTGAGAGCGATCGTGAGAGCAAATAAAAAATATAAAAAACATAAAACCGCTGTGCGCATTACACACGGCAAATATACCCATCAGGGAATGTTAACGGGGCTGTCGGTCTCTAAATATTTTTTGTATGAGCACACCCCTCTCTTTTTCTCTCTCTCTCTCTCTCTCTCTCTCTCTCTCCGCGCACCGAGCTCCACCTGATCTTCTAAGAACGGTGAAGCCGTTATCAGTGGAGTATTGATTGGTCAGTAGGCGGTGCTTTTACACCGGTTGATCTCTGATCTCCAACTTAACCTGCTCCCGACCAGGTTAGACGTCCAGCATAAGTTACCACGGCGATTGAACCCGATAACAAGTGATCCACCTTTGTGAATGAAAGCATGTTTACCTTAGTAAAAGTACCAAACAGCAGCTACATTACCTTGTTCTAGTTCTGCCTGCAGAGTCTGGTAAAAAAAGTGTAAAGGTTTGGAAATTTGTGTTAGTTGTGCTTATTTATTTTTTTATGTATTATTATTTTATTGATATTATTTTTTTAAGTTCTTGAATTTACCTGGATTATTTTAATTTAAGCTATTTTGTAATTAATTAATTAATTAATTAATTAATTAATTTAAATTTATTTAATTGATTGGATGAACTATAATTTGTCTAAATATGAATATTTTGTATTTTTGTCCGTCTGATTGAATGCTTATGTTAAAAAATAAATCAGACGTTACTCAACAGTTACTCAGTACTTGAGTAGTTTTTTCACCAAGTACTTTTTTACTCTTACTCAAGTAATTATTTGGATGACTACTTTTTACTTTTACTTGAGTCATATTATTCTGAAGTAACAGTACTTTTACTTGAGTACAATTTTTGGCTACTCTACCCACCTCTGGTGGTGGTGGCAGTAGCTCAGTCAGTAGGGAGTTGGGTTGCGACCTGGACCAAAAGTATGTCGGTGGACTGGTAGCTAGAGAGGTGCCAGTTCACCTCCTGGGCACTACCAAGTTGCTCTTGAGCAAGTCACTGAATCCAACAACTGCTCGGGGCGCCTTTCCATGTAACGGGCAGCTCCCCCCACTCTGACATCTCTCCATTAGTGCATGTAGAGGTACTGATCATGTGTGTGTAATTCAGGCCTGTGTGTAATATGTGTAATAATAATAACAACAGAGTGAAAACATTGTAATTTCCCCTTGCAGGATTAATAAAGTACACCTTATAAAAAAAATAAAATACAACATGGCCGCTGTTACAACATCTGGTCTGAAACATCTGAAAGAATACGAGTTGTGCATGAAGGCATCTCCAGACAGCAGCCAGAATGCAGCAACTTCAGGTACAGCAAAGGAAGGACAGTCTCTGTTTACTTCATTCATGTGTTTACTGGGTTCATGGACTGAGGATGGGAGGAGGAGGCAGCACAATCTCAACCAGGGGATTCAGGGTTCAGCCGAAACCCCAAAAATCTGGATTCAGTGCATCCCCACTTTTTATTGCCAGTTGCAGCCCTAATTTTGAGGAAGTTTTTTTTTCGCGTGATGATTAGAAGTCGACAGATACTGTTTTTTTCAGGGCCAATACCGATACAGATTATTAGTAGTTAATGAAACAGATATTTGGAACTGATATGCATTTACTGTACAGTAAAAAGTAAAATCTTTTAGTCAAAATGAACAATCTGGAACGTAACGAACTACAACGCAAAAGTTTGTTCAAACGCTTGAAGCAATTATTTAATAAAACGGAAACTTTAGTCTTCATACACAGCCAAAAGAATGAATAAATAAAAACCCAAATTAGCTTCCTGAAGTTGTAAACCGTTTGTTTACTGGTGTTGCAGACTGCTTACTGAGTAGTACACTTTTTAATTAAAGAACTTTGTTGATTGTGTGGGGGTCACCTGTCCAGGTCTCCCCTTTTTTCTCTCTCTGTTTCTCTCTCTCTCTTTCTCTCTCTCTCTGTCTGTTTCTCTCTCTCTATCTGTCTCTCTGTGTCTCTCTCTCTGTCTCTCTCCATCTCTGTCTGTCTCTATCTCTCGCCATCTCTCTCTGTCTCTCTCTCTCTCTCTCTCTCGCTCTGTGTCTCTCTCTCTCTCTCTCTCTCTGTCTCTCTCTCTGTGTCTCTGTCTCTCTCTCTCTCTCTCTCTCTGTCTCTCTCTGTGTCTCTGTGTCTCTCTCTCTCTCTCTGTGTCTCTCTCTCTCTCTCTCTGTCTCTGTCTCTCTCTCTCTCTCTCTCGGTCTCTCTCTGTGTCTCTGTCTCTCTCTCTCTCTCTCTGTGCTCTCTGTCTCTCTCTGTGTCTCTCTCTCTCTCTCTCGCCGTCTCTCTGTCTCTCTCTCTCTGTGTCTCTGTCTCTCTCTGTGTCTCTGTCTCTCTCTCTCGCCGTCTCTCTGTCTCTCTCTCTCGGTCTGTCTCTCTCTCTCTGTGTCTCTGTCTCTCTCTGTGTCTCTGTCTCTCTCTCTCGCCGTCTCTCTGTCTCTCTCTCTCGGTCTGTCTCTCTCTCTCTGTGTCTCTGTCTCTCTCTCTCTGTGTCTCTGTCTCTCTCTGTGTCTCTGTCTCTCTCTCTCGCCGTCTCTCTGTCTCTCTCTCTCGGTCTGTCTCTCTCTCTCTATGTCTCTGTCTCTCTCTGTGTCTCTGTCTCTCTCTGTGTCGTCTCTGTCTCTCTCTCTCTGTCTCTGTCTCTCTCTCTCTCTCTCTCTCTCTCTCTCTCTCTCTCTCTCTCTCTCCGTCAAATAAAACACAGATACAGATAATCTGCAAATTACCAAATATCGGCCCCTAATATCTGCCAGGCCGATCATTGGTGGATCCCTACTGAGGACTGTATCAGAGTGTGTGTGCGTGCTAATGGCGCAGTTGTTGGGAGGAACGGCCCTGATGCTCCCCCGTGTCTATCCTGATCTGTCATCCTGGTAAATCTGGGCCACTGAGCTCACCCCCCCACCTGCCCTCTTCATCATCATCATCATCATCACCCCCCTCTGAGCTCTGACCTCACTCCTGCTCCCTGAGGAGCGCTTGATTCATGCTCAGCAGGTGCAGCGGGCGGGGAGGGGTGACGTGACTTCAGGCCTAAGCCGAGAGACTTATTAGCAGCTGACTTCCCCCAGATTACTGCCTCGGCCAAACAAACACTGCTCAGACTTCTGTAGTCGCTTTCGGGATTAAGTCCGGATATCTGTGGGAGAAGTTCAACAGGTTTCAAGTCACCAGCTGGTCTGGAAGCTGATGTCTTTTTGTCACACCATAGAAATAAAATGGATAGAAAGGCCATTTCCATTCAAATTACCGTAGCAGAATGGTCAGAGCGTTGCAGCCACGTTAACGTATAAACTTCCGGAAAGACGCTTAGCTGAGGTTTTGCAGTTACGGACAAACGTGCAGTTGGAGTAGTAACGTTACGGGACAGAAAGCCAGCTGCTGAATGAGTTGAACTTAATGCTTCCTCCACACAGAGCACATCTATCTCCAGATGAGTAAGTTAACAGCTTTGTTTGGCTCGTTTTCTGCGGACAATGTGGCCATCGGTTAAGGCGAAGTTAGCAATCCAACTAACAAGTTGTCCACCGGGGCCAGTTTGCTGCTTACGCTGCGCTCTAACGTTAGCGGTCTGCTGGGTCTAACGTTAGCGGTCTGACCCACTTACCAGAACTTACCAGACTGTTGTAGCTGTTCTAATATTAATGATTATTTATCTAAAATCTAGGTGTGAAGATATTTTGCGAGAGCACCAACTGTCAACTCTAGAATATATCGCCTCGACATCGAGGTATTTGGTCAAGAATATCATGATATCTGATTTTCTCTTTATCGCCCAGCCCTGTATCAGAAAATATTAGGGGTGGTACGGTTCACAAAACCCACGGTTCGGTTCGTATCACGGTTTTAGGGTCACGGTTTTTGGTTCAGTACGGTTCTTATTTTTTCTTTATCACTCCAGAATATACTTCAGCATATAGCTAAAATTAGCATATTGAATGCATGTTGCACAAAACGTGCACACAGTGGCAGTTCTATATTGTTTTATTTCATCATAGGTAACGTGAAATCCAAAATGTTCCCACACACCCGACTATAAACGACGCTGGCTCATCCTCCAGCTCTGGGCAGCCTCTCTCCCACCTGACATTTCTGCAGGTGACGTGACGTGACCTGCAGCGGCACCCCACTCCACCTGAGGAGCGGTCGGCTCGGTGTCTCTCCAAATCTGACGAAAATCTTTTAAACTGACCTTTGTCGATCTGAAATGAAGACAGATTCACCAACTGCACGGCCTATTTCTCGATTAAAATGTTTTCAGAAACACGTTTCGGTGAACTATTTTAGTACAATATGAGATCGTATTCTGAACGAGCCGCCATGACCGTCTCTTTTGAAATTTGGGACCAGCCAGACCCATGTGACGCAATTGTCCAATCAGCTGCCATGGGTTGCGTTTGTCACGCTCATCCCGCTCGTCATTTCCAGTAAGTGTTTTAACATAGGTGTATAAAGTGGGCACTACGGCAGTAAGAGGTTAGTGACCATTAACAGTGGACTGACGAACCGTGCGGTACACTCACGCTCCGAACCGAGACTAGCGAACCGAGACTAGCGAACCGAGACTAGCGAACCGAGACTAGCGAACCGAGCGGTTCGGGTGTTTTTTCATGAACCGTACCACCCCTAGAAAATATGGGATGTAGAAATAAGCGCTGAAAATGTGTGGAAGAATGAGGAACAATTTAAAAGTAAAGGTACTTTATTTGTCACATACACGTACATGTAGCGAAATTCATTCTCTGCATTTAACCCATCCCTCAAGGGAGCAGTGGGCAGCCAATCACAGCGCCCGGGAACCAACTCCAGATCTGAGCCAGTGCCTTGCTCAAGGGTACTGACTGGAGAACCTAGTACATGGTTTTAGATGGTTGGGGGAAACCGGAGCACCCGGAGGAAACCCACGCAAACATGGGGAGAACATGCAAACTCCACACAGAAAGGACCTGGATTCAAACACAGAACCTTCTTGCTGTGAGGCCACAGTGCTAACCACTGGGCCACCATGCTGCAAAACGTTGGAAAAAAACTAAAACAAACCTTTTTGATTTCAAAAAAGATACTCCTGTTGTTATACAGTATTTATGTTTACATTTTATTGTTATTTGAACAGCTGAGCATTGAACCAGGTGAAGAAACCTGTTTATTATTTATTCATTTGATTTTGCAACTGTTCACTGAAATAGCCGGTTTCTATGAAACTACATGTGACATGTCATATTTGGCTTTGACTGAACATTTGCTCTCACTTTTCAGAAAATATATCGGGATATATATCGTATATCGATATTCAGCCAAAATATATCGGGATATGACTTTTGGTCCATATCGCCCAGCCCTATGCTGACCCGCTGCTGCTGGGTCTAACGTTCCGCTAGTTTATATCCTTGTCGTTCCACTTTCCAGGATTGCTCCAGTGCTGCAGGAAATTCTGCGGGATGCATGTATTTTCAGTATAAATTCTGTGGATTTGTGAGGACTATGGTTAACTGCTCCTCAGACCTCTGCAGGGTAAATCCAGACAGCTAGCGAGAGAGTTTTCTCTTGCACGACTATTTTTCAGCTGCTCAGTGCGGAGTTTAGCTCCGCCCGTGACGATTCTGATTGGTTTAAAGAAATGTCATTAAACATGAGCGCGTTTTCCTCCCATTCCCGAATGCTACGTGGAGTAGCCAGACCCTCCTTCAGCTTGCTTTGGAGGAGGGTCTGGCAAAGTCAACGTCACCACATTGATGTTAGGGGTGGGGGAAAAATTGTCGTATATTGGTATAATAATTGGGTGTAAGTTCTTTATTTGATAGGATAGCTTAGAAAAAAAATCGATACAGCATAGTATAGCGATTATTTTTCGTGGCAATACTGTATCGATACACAGACGCCAATTATTGATCTTTTATTCTATATGTGTTGGTCAGTTTGTTTCCTTGACGATCACATTTTGCACCAATAAAACTGAAGTGAGATGAACAAACAGAGAAATTTATCTTTTTAGATACAACAGATGTTGACAAAATTGTCCTTTCGGGACATCATTTGAAATTGGGAAAAATCTGAAGTTGGGGAAAAAAGGTAATATATTGCAATATCTTTAAAATTGCAATATTATCGTATCGTGACATAAGTATCGGGATGATATCGTATCGTGAGGCATCGCTGTCGCTATCGCTGATTCCCACCCCTTAATTGATGTGGGTTTGTTGCTTCTGATTCAGGTCAGAAGATGAAATAAGATCTGAAAAGAAAGCTATGTGTAGAGTATGTAACAGCTTGGGCTCAAAGTGCAGTGACACGGCAAACATTAACTCAACACGACGACTGCCGGGACAGTGGAGAGTCCCCGGTACACGGTACAAATACTGTACACCAACTGCAGGACAGCAAGTAAAATCAGGCCCCCAGAAACACTTTGAAGCAAATTAGACATAGCAGCCAAACAGTGCATCTTTGTGGGCGCTCTGTTTTGTAACTATGTGGGCACAGTTTTTCTTTAGGATTTTTTTTTTTTAGCAGTGGGGGCAGGACCGGTCCGTAGACTAATACAGGACCTATAGACTAAAATACAAGACCTACAGACTGATACAAGACCTACAGACTGATACAAGACCTACAGACTGATACAAGACCTACAGACTGATGCAAGACCTACAGACTGATGCAAGACCTACAGACTGATACAAGACCTATAGACTGATACAAGACCTATAGACTGATACAAGACCTACAGACTGATGCAAGACCTATTAGACTGATGCAAGACCTATAGACTAAAATACAAGACCTACAGACTGATACAAGACCTACAGACTGATACAAGACCTACAGACTGATACAAGACCTACAGACTAATACAGGACCTATAGACTAAAATACAAGACCTACAGACTGATACAAGACCTACAGACTGATACAAGACCTATAGACTGATACAGGACCTATAGACTGATACAGGACCTATAGACTGATACAAGACCTACAGACTGATACAAGACCTACAGACTGATACAAGACCTACAGACTGATACAAGACCTACAGACTGATACAAGACCTACAGACTGATACAAGACCCATAGACTGATACAAGACCTACAGACTGATACAAGACCTACAGACTAATACAAGACTGGGACGTATAGACTGATACAAGACCTACAGACTGATACAAGACCTACAGACTGATACAAGACCTACAGACTGATACAAGACCTATAGACTAATACAAGACTGATACAGGACGTATAGACTGATACAAGACCTACAGACTGATACAAGACCTACAGACTGATACAAGACCTACAGACTGATACAAGACCTACAGACTGATACAAGACCTACAGACTGATACAAGACCTATAGACTAATACAAGACTGATACAGGACGTATAGACTGATACAAGACCTACAGACTGATACAAGACCTACAGACTGATACAAGACCTACAGACTGATACAAGACCTATAGACTGATACAAGACCTACAGACTAATAAAAGACCTATAGACTAATACAAGACTGATACAGGACCTATAGACTGATACAGGACCTATAGACTGATACAGGACCTATAGACTGATACAGGACCTATAGACTGATACAGGACCTATAGACTAATACAAGACTGATACAGGACCTATAGACTGATACAGGACCTATAGACTGATACAGGACCTATAGACTGATACAGGACCTATAGACTGATACAGGACCTATAGACTGATACAGGACCTATAGACTGATACAGGACCTATAGACTAAAATACAAGACCTATTAGACTGATGCAAGACCTACAGGCTGATACAGGACCTACAGACTAAAACAAGACCTACAGACTAAAATACAAGACTTATAGACTAATGCATGACCTATAGACTAATGCAAGACCTATAGACTAATGCAAGACCTATAGACTAATGCAAGACCTATAGACTGATTCAGGACCTACAGACTAAAATACAAGACCTATAGACTGATGCAAGACCTATAGACTGATGCAAGACCTATTAGACTGATGCAAGACCTATTAGACTGATGCAAGACCTATAGACTGATACAAGACCTACAGACTGATACAGGACCTACAGACTAAAACAAGACCTACAGACTAAAATACAAGACTTATAGACTAATGCAAGACCTATAGACTGATTCAAGACCTATAGACTGATTCAAGACCTATAGACTAATACATGACCTATAGACTAATACACGACCTATAGACTAACTCCAAACGACATAGAGAAAACACTGGGACATTCTGCGTTGCTTTGCAACATTGTGTGTCTCTGTGGTAAATTTCCAACTCTTTTTAGTTTTGTGAGTCTTTGTTACCGTTGTGTGGTGAATCACCGTGGTTGTTTTGTCTCTTAATCCCGATTTATGGTTCTCCGTTGAATCTAGGGCTCCTCGATTATGGAAAAAAAATATAATCACGATTATTTTTGGTCAATATTGAAATCACGATAATTTAACACAATTACTCGTTGAGTTCTGGAAAGATGTTGCAATTATTTAAAAATTATAAAAACAGTGGAAAAAGTTAAATAAATCAACAGTTTAAAAACACAACTGTGAAATTTACCTCAATACTTTTCCTATTTTAAACTTTATGTTTTCATTCAGAACACGAGAGAAAATCAGTTTACTTGCGAAACGTAATGAGCTAAATAATAGTTTTTCTCAATTATTCAATTTTTGTGATCATTGGGAGCCGAAATCATAATCACGATTAAAATTTTGATTAATTGCACAGCCCTAGTTGAATCTACGCCGTAGGTACGCATAGATACGAAACAATCGTTCTGCGTCTTTGTGGTGGTTTTATGAGTCTTTTTCCATTTTGCTTGTATTGGGGGGTCTTTCTGCAACTCGTGGTGGTTTGCTTTGGGTCTCTTTGTGGTCGTTTTTATGTTTGCTTGTAGTCGCTCTGCATCGCTTTTGTGGACTCGCTAAAAAAGATGTCTTTAAATCATTGGACGCTTTATTTATTTATTTTTTGAGTGTCACAACTAGAGATGCTCCGATACTGCCCAAAACGCTGGTATCGGGAAATACTGTAGTTTATGCACCGATCAGATACCACGTAATAAAGCCCTGAAGAAAATCTACGTTAAAGTAGTTTATTTATGTTATTTTTCCGTTTATAACGGACTGTCAAACTGGAGAATAAAAAAGTTCTGTGGCATTTATTGTTTGTTCTTGTTTTACAAAGAGTTTAACCTGAGCCAGACAGACAACAGAGATAGAAATAATATCACATCCATACAGGGATAGTAGTATACAGCTGTTATACATCATATCACATCTATACAGAGATAGTAGTATACAGCTGTTATACATCATATCACATCTATACAGAGATAGTAGTATACAGCTGTTATATATCATATCACATCCATACAGAGATAGTAGTATACAGCTGTTATACATCATATCACATCTATACAGAGATAGTAGTATACAGCTGTTATACATCATATCACATCTATACAGAGATAGTAGTATACAGCTGTTATATATCATATCACATCTATACAGAGATAGTAGTATACAGCTGTTATATATCATATCACATCTATACAGAGATAGTAGTATACAGCTGTTATACATCATATCACATCTATACAGAGATAGTAGTATACAGCTGTTATATATCATATCACATCTATACAGAGATAGTAGTATACAGCTGTTATATATCATATCACATCCATACAGAGATAGTAGTATACAGCTGTTATACATCATATCACATCCATACAGAGATAGTAGTATACAGCTGTTATATATCATATCACATCCATACAGAGATAGTAGTATACAGCTGTTATACATCATATCACATCCATACAGAGATAGTAGTATACAGCTGTTATACATCATATCACATCCATGCAGAGATAGTAGTATACAGCTGTTATATATCATATCACATCCATACAGAGATAGTAGTATACAGCTGTTATACATCATATCACATCCATGCAGAGATAGTAGTATACAGCTGTTATATATCATATCACATCCATACAGAGATAGTAGTATACAGCTGTTAATACATAATAAAATATATGACGCACTGGTATCGGATCGGTAGGCCTACTCGGTATCGGCCGATACGCAAGTTCAGGTATCGGAATCGGTATCGGGAAGCAAAAAATGGTATCGGACCATCTCTAGTCACAACCCCCATGCAAAATGACTAGTTTCATTGTCAGAATTGAATCCATTCTGTCCGATAACATTTGGTTATGTCTAGAAGAGCCATGCGATGTAAAGCGCCCATATTATACTCATTTTCAGGTTCATAACTGTGTTTTAAGGTTGTACCAGGATAGGTTTACATGGTTTAATTTTCAAAATAACACCATATTTTTGTTGTACTGCACAGCTGCAGATCCTCTTTTCACCTGGTTTCTGTTTTAGCTACAGAGTGAGACCTCTTTTCTTCTTCTGTACTATCTTTGAGTGCACTCGCACATGCTCAGTAGCTCAGATGTAGATCATGTCAGCTAGCTAACTCTAGAGACAGTAAAAGAGACAAAGTTGTTTCTCCAACTTTGGTCAGTTCCAAGACAGGATTATTTGGGAGACTTCTTCTAAACCAGGGAGCACATGGAAGTAGTTCTTTTGTAGATTATGGTGAACTTGTGTGTGTTGTAGCAGTGCTTTGCTATTGAGAACGACGTAGCATGCTAGCGTTAGCATGCTAACGCTACGAGCTAACGGTTGTGGTTAACCAGCTCATTTTCGGACCGTGACCAGCTCACCAGGAGACTGAAGGCAGGGCACATTCAGGAACCAGATCTCACTCAGAACACCATGGATGGGTTTATTTCAAAGTTTGTATGTGTGTGGAAGCACCAGAGACTCAAAATAACACTAATAACAATATTATTTTTTCATAATATGGGCACTTTAAATCATTAATCCCCATTCGAGTTAGCAAAGCGCTAAACAGGAAGCTACGCCGGTCATCCGGGTCATTTAATACGAAGAAAGTTGGACTTTTTTTGGCGCCACTGAGCAACTCAGCTTCCAATGATGTAACCATTTCTTATAATACATCCAGAATGAGGGGGTGTGTGTGTGTGTGTGTGTGTGTGTGTGTGTGTGTGTGTGTGTGTGTGTGTCTTCTGTGTGTCCTCTTCAAAGTGTGTGTGTGTCTTCTGTGTGTCCTCTTCAATGTGTGTGTCCTCTTCTGTTTGTGTGTGTGTGTGTCCTCTTCTGTGTGTGTGTGTGTGTCCTCTTCTGTGTGTGTGTGTGTGTGTGTGTGTGTGTGTGTGTGTGTGTGTGTGTGTCTTTTCTGTGTGTCCTCTTCAGTGTGTGTGTGTCCTCTTCAATTTGTGTGTGTGTGTGTGTCCTCTTCAATGTGTGTGTGTGTGTGTGTGTGTGTCCTCTTCAATGTGTGTGTGTGTGTGTGTCCTCTTCAGTGTGTGTGTGTGTCCTCTGTCAATGTCGTGTGTGTGTGTCCTCTTCAATGTGTGTGTGTGTGTGTGTGTGTCCTCTTCAATGTGTGTGTGTGTGTGTGTGTCCTCTTCAGTGTGTGTGTGTGTGTGTGTCCTCTTCAGTGTGTGTGTGTGTGTCCTCTTCAGTGTGTGTGTGTGTGTGTGTCCTCTCCAATGTGTGTGTGTGTGTGTGTCCTCTCCAAAGTGTGTGTGTGTGTGTGTGTGTCCTCTCCAATATGTGTGTGTGTCCTCTCCAATGTGTGTGTGTGTGTGTGTGTGTGTGTGTGTGTGTGTGTCCTCTCCAATGTGTGTGTGTGTGTGTGTCCTCTTCAGTGTGTGTGTGTGTGTCCTCTTCAATGTGTGTGTGTGTGTGTCCCCTTCTGTGTGTGTGTGTCTCTGTGTGTGTGTGTGTGTGTGTGTGTGTGTGTGTGTTAATGTTGATGACTCACAGTGACATCACTGCTGGGTTTTTATTGGAGGAATTTTCCTTTTTTAAATAACTGTCTCCATCAGCAGACATCCTAGACTCTGAACAAGCTTCAGACATTTGGTTGTTCACACACACACACACACACACACAAGATGCACACACAGAGAGACTCACACACACACACGTCTTCTAGGGTGTCAGAGGGATCTCTGGGAGGGGGGGGGGTTGTGTGGATCTGTGGCTGTCAATCACAGAGCCGTCCAATCAGAGCACGGCTGAGTTACTGCAGTCTGTGATGTAGTCCTCCTCTTTTGGCCGGGGTAGGACCTCTGGTTTCCCTGTCGTCATGGGGACCTTCACTAGAAGAAGTCACAACCCCCACCCCCCCTGTTTGCATCCGACCCCCCCCACCACCACCCCCCCACGTTGCCATGGGCACCCTGGCAAAGAGCACCCTGTGTGTGTTTGAGTATTAATAGCTCTCAGCCTCCTCGGCCTTCATCAGTGTTTGGTTTCAGCAGCAGCTGCTCACAGACAGACAGACAGACAGACAGACAGACAGACAGACAGACAGACAGACGGGGGAGAGAGAGAGAGAGAGAGACAGACAGACAGACAGACGGGGAGAGAGAGAGAGAGACAGACAGACGGACGGGGAGAGAGAGAGACAGACAGACGGAGGGAAGGACAGACAGACAGACAGAGAGACAGACCGAAGGATGGAGAAACAGAGAGAGACTGACAAACGGAGAGAGACAGACAGACACACAGAGAGACAGACGGAGAGACAGACAGATGAACAGACGGACGGAGAGACAGACAGATGAACGGACGGAGAGACAGACGGATGAACAGACGGACGAACGGAGAGACAGACAGACGGATGAACAGACAGAGAGAGAGAGAGAGACTGACACAGAGACAGACGGAGAGACAGACAGATGAACAGACGGACGGAGAAACAGACGGATGGAGAGACACAGAGAGAGAGAGAGAGACGAACAGACAGATGAACAGAGACAGATGAGCAGACAGACTGAGAGACAGACAGAGAAAGAGACGAACAGATAGAGACAGATGGAGAGAGAGACAGGTAGGTGGAGAGACAAGACCCCCCACACCCTGAGAACCCCTAACTGATGACTCTACCCTCAGGGAAAAGACTAAAAAAAATCTATTAGATCCCAAACATCCTGCTTTCTTAACAGCACCTACTGCAGAACCAATCAGCTTCTCAGCTGATCCTCAACACTACAACAACCTCACAGACTCAACACTACAACAACCTCACAGACTCAACACTACAACAACCTCACAGACTCAACACTACAACAACCTCACAGACTCAACACTACAACAACCTCACAGACTCAACACTACAACAACCTCACAGACTCAACACTACAACAACCTCACAGACTCAACACTACAACAACCTCACAGACTCAACACTACAACAACCTCACAGACTCAACACTACAACAACCTCACAGTCTCAACACTACAACAACCTCACAGTCTCAACACTACAACAACCTCACAGTCTCAACACTACAACAACCTCACAGACTCAACACTACAACAATCTCACAGACTCAACACTACAACAACCTCACAGACTCAACACTACAACAACCTCACAGACTCAACACTACAACAACCTCACAGACTCAACAACCTCACAGGCTCAACACTACAACAACCTCACAGTCTCAACACTACAACAACCTCACAGACTCAACACTACAACAACCTCACAGACTCAACACTACAACAACCTCACAGACTCAACACTACAACAACCTCACAGTCTCAACACTACAACAACCTCACAGACTCAACACTACAACAACCTCACAGACTCAACACTACAACAACCTCACAGACTCAACACTACAACAACCTCACAGTCTCAACACTACAACAACCTCACAGCTCAACAACAATCTCACAGACTCAACACTACAACAACCTCACAGACTCAACACTACAACAACCTCACAGACTCAACAACCTCACAGGCTCAACACTACAACAACCTCACAGTCTCAACACTACAACAACCTCACAGTCTCAACACTACAACAACCTCACAGACTCAACACTACAACAACCTCACAGACTCAACACTACAACAACCTCACAGACTCAACACTACAACAACCTCACAGACTCAACACTACAACAACCTCACAGACTCAACACTACAACAACCTCACAGACTCAACACTACAACAACCTCACAGTCTCAACACTACAACAACCTCACAGTCTCAACACTACAACAACCTCACAGTCTCAACACTACAACAACCTCACAGTCTCAACACTACAACAACCTCACAGACTCAACACTACAACAACCTCACAGACTCAACACTACAACAACCTCACAGACTCAACACTACAACAACCTCACAGACTCAACACTACAACAACCTCACAGTCTCAACACTACAACAACCTCACAGACTCAACACTACAACAACCTCACAGTCTCAACACTACAACAACCTCACAGTCTCAACACTACAACAACCTCACAGTCTCAACACTACAACAACCTCACAGACTCAACACTACAACAACCTCACAGACTCAACACTACAACAACCTCACAGACTCAACACTACAACAACCTCACAGACTCAACACTACAACAACCTCACAGACTCAACACTACAACAACCTCACAGACTCAACACTACAACAACCTCACAGTCTCAACACTACAACAACCTCACAGACTCAACACTACAACAACCTCACAGACTCAACACTACAACAACCTCACAGACTCAACAACCTCACAGACTCAACACTACAACAACCTCACAAACTCAATGCACTGGCACTTTAGGACTAGGAGGCAGCTCTTCAGCACTGGCACTTCATGCTGGCCCAGTGGTTATAGGCGGTGGGCCGAGGAGAGATTTCGTGTTTTCAGACGATCTGCGGTGATGGATAACCCAGTTTTTTATATGTAACCGCTACGCTTTTCAACAAAGCAAATAAAAATTGTTGCCACTCACATACCTTGTCTATAACTATAATATCGGTAACTTCCTCCAGGTTATTTTCCCGGCGAATGAAGCAGGCAGCTACGTCTGTGGTCCGACATTCATGACGTATTTGCTGCCTTCATCCAATAGCGTGCGTAGGAAAGTGTCGGTGTTGGTGACGCGTTTGTCAACAACTGGCTGTTACCATAGAAACGTTTAGCGTACCCGTAAAACTGTGAAAGGCTAGAGTGAGCGTCTGCCATTGAAGTCTCTGATAGTTTATGTACACGATCTTGTACCTTTTCCTCTTTTTTTTGCCGTTTTCAAAATGTTTTTTTTGAACCGAGTGAGTTATGCTCACTATTCATCTTGTAGCTGGTTGGCTCGGTTCCAGACTTAACTCTTCAAATTAAATTTGCTGCCGCTAGGGTGCGTCTAGATTTCTAGGCAAATGAAACAACTGAATGGGGGAAAAATACTTCCTGAACCAGAGCCGATAAAAAGTGGGCGGTCACCGTTGAGCTCTATATACTGGAAAGAAATGGCAAAACATGAAGTGCAACGAACAATGAAGTGCTGCCTGCATATATTTGAGAGAAGTGGACCCACCATTCCCTTCACAGACATAAGTTGGGAGAAATTCATTAAATCAGTGTTTCTGTGGAAAGACCTCGAGTGTAGAGAAAGTATTATAGCAGAAGAGGCAATACAGGCATACCAGTTACAAAGCCAGGAACTTACAAACCAGTTTGTCAAACCAGCTAACACTGGCTACCACAGGGAGTGGTACAGCCATTTCACAAATATCACCAAGATAAAACGAGCACAGAGGAGAAGAGAGAAGGCAGTATTAGTTGAAGAAACTGCAAAGGAAGGTTTGTATTATTATATTGTATAGACAGGTGGTGCAGTATAAACAGTATAAGACATACAGTGCAGTGATAGTTTTTTATTGATCCCCCAAAAAAAAATTAGTGTTGCAGCAGCAAAATATCAGATACACAGCACACATACAGAATATACATTAAATAATAGGATACAATACACATGACATAATATAATACAAGTTGGGAATAAATAAAAATTACAACTGTTTCACTAGTATTGATAAAGATGTGTAGACAGTAGTATACAGTTAGGAAAGTAGTATGGTTTACAGTAATATAAACTACATATAAATGTGTGAAGTATATTAGCAGTAGCCTTATAAGAATAAATATGGATAAGCAATATGAACAATGTATGAACAACATGTACAGATATGTGCAATGTAGTAGCAGTAACATAAGAATAGTACAAATATAAATATATGCAGTGTATAAACAGTAATATAATAAAAACACCGTGCCAAAATGTACCCTTACAATTATTGCAAAATGGTCTATTACCCATGTTAAGGGAACAGGTGGAACAATATATGGAGCATGAGGTTTCCCCTGCTGAAAGTTAAACCATTTTTCTTTAATCAGTGATGTGAGAGAAGGGTGAGAGAAGGGTGCAGAATCTAAATCTATTGTTTTGAACTTTTTTTAGTGGTAGAGACAGAGGATGGTCAGGCAACTCCAGTGAAAACACGGGCTCTGAGGTCTTACACCAGTGACCTCTACACATCCAAGCGTGCCCCACACCTGCTTCCAGTACAATGCATTATTTGCAAACATGAGAAGTACAAGGTTCAGCCACACAGCAGAAAAAGGATAAAAGAAAAACTAACACAGTGTGAAACACTCCATGCCGGGAAATTGCTTCTCGCTGCTCAAGGCAGAAGGGATGAGTCTCTCCTTCTCCATATCCAAGACAGGGACTTGGTGGCTAGTGAAGCACGGTATCACTTCACCTGCTATCGAGATTATACCCGGTACCTGACCACACACAAAATTGAGAGAACAGAAACGAACATATATGAAAATGGATACAAGCACTTCTGCAAAACAGTCATTGAGGAGAGGCTGTTAAAACACTGTGAAGTGCTTCGACTGTCAAAGTTGAATTCGCTTTTCAAAAAAACTGTGGAAGAAACAGAGGGGGTGAACATTGCAGCTTATAAGGCACACTCACTAAAAGCAAGACTTCACAAGACTCATCCCTTCTTGAAATTTCAGAAGGCATCCACAACCTACCTTGTATATGTGGACAATCTGTCAGCTGATGAGATTGTGCATGAAGTTGCCGTCTCCTCTGCTTCCTCCTCATCTGAAGAAAGTGAAGGAGAAATGACAAGTCAAGGAGATACTGAAAATGCCACCATCAACACGGATGATTCTCGGGTGTTATACCATGCAGCAATGACACTTAAAGAAATCATTCAAAACACATCAAAAAGATCACCAAAGCTTCCATGGCCTCCCACAGCAGGTGACCTAACACTGGAAAATGCCCTGAGTGTAGTGCCTCACCAACTTTTTAATTTCATTGCATGGACATCAGGAATGTCATCACAACCATCAGATGAACGTGTTGATGTCACTTCAGAGGACAGCAGAAAGATAGTGTCCACTTGTCAGGACATTATTACCCTGGCAACCAGAGGACGGTGGCTCATGCCAAAACAGTGCTCACTTGCAATGGCAGTTCGGCATATGACTGGCTCAGCACAGCTTATAGGGTTGTTAAATGGTCTGGGTCACTGCTCATCCAATACCCAGGTCCTTGAGCATGATACTGCCCTTGCTCACCTACAAATGGAGAGAGGAGAAACATACATCCCTGAAAAAATCAGTGCTAAAGTGCCTGTGACTCTTGTCTGGGATAACAATGACTTTGGAGAGGAGACTTTCAGGTAAAGGGACAACACATAACACCAATGGTATAATAATTCAGAGGGCCATAGACAGTTATACAGCATCCTTACCAGACACATTACCCAGACAGAGAACACGAGAGCGGTCTGTTCATCCTCCTCCACTGAATCTGTCAACCTACACAAGAGGAAAGCGGTCTGGTTCACAGAACTTTGCCTTGAAGATAGATCTCCAGCAGGACCAATACAGATATGCTCAAACTACCAGTAGAAGAATTGATGCTGCATTCTTTTTACTCAAAGTACCTGAGGCCCAGGGCAAAGTCCTTCCTGGATGGACAGGGTTTAATGTCATGTTGAAGGAAGAGACCGTCCTACCATCTACACACGTTGGCTACCTACCAGTGATTGACGCCAGCCCGACTGATCTCAACACTGTCCACACCATCCTGAGCCGCTCCATTGCCATTGCTGACATATTGGAACAACGAGAAGTTGTTTTGGTTATGGATCAAGCCATATATGCCAAGGCCCAAGAGATCCGTTGGCAAACAAATTCTTACTCCGAGAGAATTGTAGTGAGGATGGGAGAGTTCCACACAGCAATGGCATATCTGTCATGCATAGGAAAGTTGTATGGTGATGCTGGCTTTCAGGACATCTTGATTGAGTCTGACCTGGTGGCTGCAGGCTCAGATTTGCTTCTTTTCATCAGGGCAACAAGAGAGGGGAACTGGGCTCTCCATTTGTCCACAGTGCAAAATATGCTGCCTTGGTTTTTTGCCTGTGACAAAGTAAATTATGCCAGGGATTTGACGGCATATTGGGCTGAAATGACCAACCTGGAAGACACACACCCTTCAGCACACCAGCAGCTTCTTTCAGGGGACTTTGTGGCACAAAGACATCAAAGTCATGGTTTTGCCGGCACCGCATGTGATCATGTCATTGAGCAAACAGCCAATCGTGACTCAAAGACAAAGGGAGGCATCAGTGGGTTCTCTCTAAACAAGGGTGCAGTTCACCGCTGGACCCTAACACAACATGAGCGGGCAGCAATCACTTTTGAATGCAAAACAATGGCAGGAAAGTGCCCGATAGGACATCTTAACTCTGAGCTAGACAACACCAGAATGCAGAGAGATCAGGCTGATGTGATGAACATTTTGGGCCGTAATCCAAAATATGGTTAATCCTTTTGACCCATTGCTGGATGGAGATTCTCTTTGTCACATCTCTTCTGGCCAAAAGGCATCAGACAATGTTGCCACAGACTTACTAGGGGCTAAACAAAGAGGTGTAAAGGCACTCACTGAATTCTGTGAAAAAAGGATCATCAATGGCGAAGCATCATTCCATGACCCTATAAAGAAAATGAAAATCAAAACATTCAAAGACACTGGCCAAAGTACAGTCACAAAAATTAGAGGAAAAGAAATCACCCTAACATCACATCGCAACTTGTTTGCAAGGCTAATTGTTGTGGGCAGCGTTAGGCAAATTAACATCGATGAAATGCTCACTTACAGTTTGGGTCCTTTTCCACAGTCAATTTCCAACTTTGATGGCTCTCTGGTCAAAACCAACAAAGCTAAGCTGATGCACATCTTGCTCGATGAGATCAACCCACCTGATACAGTGAGTGACATTCCTGATGGCTCAGTTTGGATTTGGGGATGCAATGGCTCTGGTGCAACAACTAAAGCCA
The DNA here is from genome assembly GCA_025617405.1 of Perca schrenkii. Taxonomy (NCBI): domain Eukaryota; kingdom Metazoa; phylum Chordata; class Actinopteri; order Perciformes; family Percidae; genus Perca; species Perca schrenkii. The sequence goes on along the minus strand of CM046806.1, from coordinate 31,366,399 downwards.
CAGCCAACATTTGGGTTGTATGCTGATCATGTACTGAGTACATTGGTTCAATCAGCTAAGGCAACTAAGTCAACAGAGCTTCATTTTGTATGCGACACATACAGCTACCTGAGCATCAAAAATGCTGAGCGTAGTCGACGTGCAGAACAGGGCTACCAAAAAATCAAAATCTATGGAGATGACCAAAAAACCCCAAAGCAGTGGAAAAAATTCCTGGCATGTGGCCAAAATAAAGAAAACTTACTGGAGTATTTCTTCCAACATTGGAGCTCATCTGCAAAGAATATAATTGGCAATATAACAGTCATTGTTGCACATGGAAGCAAGTGTCATGCAATTAAGGTGAATATGAGCTATACTGACCTTGAGATACTGGAACTCAAAGACCTAGAGACAAGTCAAGAGGAGGCAGACACCAGAATGATGCTGCATGCAGCCCATGCAGCCAAATACAGCCATGACCTGGTAATCAAGAGCCCAGACACTGATGTCTTTGTGCTGGCTCTAGCTTTCTGTAGCCACATTGATGGCCACCTCCATTTCCATACTGCCAAGGGGAGAAACACACACATTACTGACATTACTAAGCTACATGCCCATCTTGGCGAAGACAAATGTGATGCCCTTGTGGGTCTGCATGTCTTTTCTGGATGTGACACTGTGAGCGCTCTGCATAAGGTTGGAAAAGCAAAAGCATACAAAAAACTAAGTTCAAAAACAGAATACATCACTATGTTTAGAGAACTAGGAACAAGTTTCACCCCATCACCACAACTATGTGAGGCTCTGGAAGCTTACACGTGTGACCTATATGATCAGAAGGTCTGCCAAGATGTCAATATTGCGAGGGTTAAACTGTTCAAATCAGGTAAATGTTCTGAGAGAGACTTACCTCCAAACAAAGACTCCTTGCATAAACACATCCAGCGGGCAAGCTATCAGGCTGCTGTACACAGGAAGAGTCTTGAGTGTATGCCAGACATTCCTCCTTCTGTAAATCATGGCTGGAAGATGGTAGGAGATTTCTATGGAGTGGACTGGATGACACTTCCACCAGCTCCAGAGGCCATACTGGAACTTGTGCACTGCTCATGTAAAAAAACAAATTGTGTTAAGGGTAGATGCACATGTAAACTGCACGAGCTGCCATGTACAAACCTCTGTCAGTGTGTAAACTGTGACAATAAGCCACTTGAAGATGACTAGGGCACATGGCTTGATCCTGGCTCTTTGGGGATTGGTGCGTGTGTGTGTGCAGGATACTTAGGGCTCGGTTTACAACTATCGCCATTCCTAGCTACTGGAGGACCATAGGCAGGTGGGGGGGTGGTGACTCATTAATGTTAAAAAAAACTCAAAAGTTAAATTTTCATGCCGTGGGACCTTAAACATTGACTAGGACGCTCCGATTGTAATGCTCTGAATTTAGTCTGGTGGTGTCTGGTCTCATCCTCACACACATGCATGCACTCTTTCTCACCACAACTGCTGAAGCAGACCTGAAGGATGTGTGGTAGCCTGTAAATAATGACCCCTTACTGGTTTTGACATACCACCACGTGTATGTGTGTGTATGTTGGCTACTCCTGCAGAAGTAAATCTGTATGACATGTTTATGTACATTATAACTCTGCTCTGTTTTGATAGCCTGATAGCCTATGTTCTTTGATAGTTAAACTTATAATCTTTCTATTACATGCAGTTCTAACTTGTTTGGTTGATTGTAGTTTATTTGAGCTCTTAGCTCTCTGGTTAGAATATTGGCTGCTTACTGACTCTTAAACGTTACATCAGATGTATCTGATAATTAAATATGTCTTCAACATCAACAGGTTCATGTTTTCCTTGAGTTTTTGGCGAACGTTTGCAAGAAGTCGGAGGTAATTATCCGCGAACATACAGTGGAGCTGTAGCCTATGTGAGTTGGATGAAGTGTTACCATTACAACTAAATGTTTACACCAAATCGTTCAAATTTAAGTGTTCAGAGAAATCATGTTCGCCATGAACGTTCGCCACTGTTTGCCAAATTTTAACGCACCTCAGCTTACGTTAAATAACGTTAGATGAGAGTCGAAGGTGCTAACGTTAGGTACAGTGCATGATGCTAGATACTGCTACTTAGCTAGCTAGCTAGTTAGCTGAAACTACCTTACTTAAAACGACACTAACGAGGCGCTTACATACGTTTGAACAACGCTGTGTACAAAACAAACGTTTTATATAGATATCATATTATAATTAAATGAATACTTACAGTCAATCACTCAAAGAATGTCCATGGCGATGGTAAATGCGCTGCTGCTTGTGTATAAACGTGTCTGACGCTGAATCGTCAGTATAATACCCCGTCTAAATACGCTACATCTGATTGGTTAAAAAATAATTCTAAATCAGTATCTTGCCACGCTATTGGCTCGACTAATATAGTAGGCAACCGCGTTTGCCTGCATATTTACGGTCGCGCAGTATGATTTTCGGGGGAAATGTGCAACAAATGGGAGTGGCAACACTTGTCATATCGTTGAGAATAAAACAATCGTCCCAACTTTACAAATTCAGGTTCTCCCTCCATGGGGATCATCCATTTCGAAAAGTAAAGCAGATACGGAACCTCGGCCCACCGTCTATTAGCACTGTGGCCTCACAGCATGAAGGTTCTGGGTTTGAATCCAGGTGGTTCCGGGCCCTTCTGTGTGGAGTTTGTATGTTCTCCCCATGTCTGCGTGGGTTTCCTCCATGGTTTAGATCACATGTGTCAAACTCGAGGCCCGAGGGCCAAATCCGGCCCCTCGCAGATTATGATCCGGCCCACATATCAATTTAGGTTCACAAAACATTTCGGCCCACCTAGTTTTATCCACTTTTTCTGACATTTTGGTCACTTTTTCTGATGTTTTTTGTCACTTTTTTCAAATTTTTTTTTTTGTCACTTTTTCTGATGTTTTTTGTCACTTTTTCTGATGTTTTTTGTCACTTTTTCTGATGTTTTTTTGTCACTTTTTCTGATGTTTTTTGTCACTTTTTTCAGAATTTTTTTGTCTTTTTTTTTCGAAATTTTTGTCATTTTTTTCGACTTTTTTGTCACTTTTTCCGACATTTTTGTCACTGTCAATAAACTAAACATTTCTGGCCCTTGATTTGATTCTTATTTTCCAGCGTGGCCCTCTGGGAAATTGAGTTTGACACCCCTGGTTTAGATGGTGGTTTTTCCCCCACCATCTAAACACGTGTACTAGGTTCTCCAGTCAGTGCCCTTAAGCAAGGCACTGGCACATATCTGGAGTTGGTCCCCGGGCGCTGTGATTGGCTGCCCACTGCTCCCTTGAGGGATGGGTTAAATGCAGAGAATGTATTTCACTACATGTATGTGACAATAAAGTACCTTTACCTTATGACTTGTAAGCTGCCCTTCAGCACTGGCACTTTAATAATAATAATAATAATAATAATTGGATATTGCCACCGGGATTCCCATGATGAAGTTAGTTTTTTAACCTCCAGTATATTTCTCTACAGCAGCAACTGTCTGATGCTGAAGAAAACCTCCTAATCATGGTTATTATAAAACAACAGCTTGTGTTATGGCGTCTGTGTTTTTCTGAATTTGAGGTACGGCTTGGATGTTTTTTGATGCAGATTGCCTCCTTCAGTTTGAAAGGGTTAGATTGGTATCCCTGCTACATAAAAGGCTGGGTCATGAGTTCACCTTTGACTTCTGATAATCTGTTGGTTTGATGACGACATTAATTAACCATCTGTCTTTCTGTGTTTGTGTGTCTCTCTCTCTCTCTCTCTCTCTCTCTCTCTCTGTGTCTCTCTCTTTCTGTCTCTCTCTGTGTGTCTGTCTCTCTTTCGGTCTGTCTCTCTGTCTGTCTCTCTCTGTCTCTCTCTGTGTATTTGTCTCTCTCTCTGTCTGTTTCTCTGTGTGTCTGTCTCTCTGTCTGTCTGTCTCTCTCTCTCTGTCTGTCTGTCTCTCTCTCTCTGTCTGTCTGTCTTTCTGCAGGCGAGGATAGCGTTCCTGCAGGGCGAGAGGAAAGGTCAGGAGAACCTGAAGAACGACCTGGTTAGAAGAATAAAAATGTTAGAATACGCTTTAAAACAGGAAAGGTAAGAAAACACTGAAAGGGATTCTGGGTCACAACATGAATAACAACAAGTGGGTTTCTTAGGTCCACTGACTGAGTCTGCAAAAGAGATAATCCAGCAGTCATATTTAAAATATGTTTGGATGTTTTTACATCACAAAGATGATCATTAAAGGCATTAAAACTAACCTGGGAACTTTCCATTGGAGAACTTTTGGGAAGGGGCGAAAATCCTGGTTAGCTGATTGGATAAACCATCTATCACCACCTATAGTTGGTGATAGATGCTTCTCGTTAAGTCACACATAAACACCCGCTCAGAAACAACGCTGATTTGGATTCCCAACCAAACTCCCTACAGACTGAGCTACTGCCACCCCAGATAGATAGATAGATAGATAGATAGATAGATAGATAGATCATTATACATGTAATTGTAGTCATCGTCACATGACCAGCATTTACGTTGCGTCTCGTTTTCGTCACGTGATAAAGGTTTGTTGATGAAAGCAACGCTGGGTGTATAGTTGATAAAGCGTTGTTAATGTGGAGGATTTTGTTTTTAAAGAAAAGAAATCTATGGATAAGAAAAAGCTTTTATGGAGATTTCAACAAATGTTTGCTGTTTTTAAATCTTTGGTAGCTGATGCTGAACTGTGTTTCCTCCTCAGAGCTAAATACCACAAGTTAAAATATGGAACGGAGTTAAACCAAGGAGAGATGAAGATGCCAAGCTTTGAATCAGGTCGGTTTAGTTTGGTTTATAGTGTTCCCACAAATACACTTAATGCCGTTCCTGTCTGATCCTTCTTCTCTCAGCTTTATGTCCCGCTTTCATCTCCTCTTCTTCCTCCTCCTCCTCCTCCTCCTCCTCCTCCTCCTCCTCTTCTTCTTTCTTCTTCCACATGTTTAAATATAAAACACCAATCTCTCCTCTTCCTCTCCTGACAAGTTCATACACTCATTATCTTTTCACGCTTGAACTAGCGATTGTTGATTAAGATTATTCTTTCACTGTTTAATAGCCGACCCTCGTTAGCCAAACATTAAGCGTTAGACACACACACACACACACACACACACACACACACACACACACACACAGTCACATCTCACACACACTTAATGTCAGATCACACACACAAACCCACACACACATACTGTCTCACTCACATAGTGACACACACACACACACACACACACACACACAGTCACATCACACACACACACACACACACAGTCACACACACACACACACACACACACACACACACACACACACACACACACACACACACATACTGTCTCACTCACATAGTGACACACACACACACACACACACAGTCACATCACACACACACACACAGTCACACACACACACACACCACACACACACACACACACACACACATCACACACACACACACACACACACACACACACATCACACACAGTCACATCACACACACACATACTGTCATATCGCACACACACTTAATGCCAGATCACACACAAACCCACACACACATACTGTCTCACTCACATACTGTCACACACACACACACACACACACACACACACACACACACACACACACACAAAGTCACATCACACACACACATACTTTCAGACCACACACAGTCACACATACACACACACACTGTCATATCACACACACACACTTAATGTCAGATCACACACAAACCCACACACACATACTGTCTCACTCACATACTGTCTCACACACACACACTGTCTCTCACACACACATACTGTCAGACCACACACACACACATACTGTCACACACGCTCACTCACTCACATACATTCACACACACACACACACACTGTCCCAGCACTAACCCAGCAGGTGTCGCTGTATTGATGGGTATTTCCTGTGTTGTCTGTTGTGTGTGTATTGATGAGTATTTCCTGTGGTGTGTGTGTGTGTGTGTGTGTGTGTGTGTGTGTGTGTGTGTGTGTGTGTGTGTGTGTGTGTGTGTGTGTGTGTGTGTGTGTGTGTGTGTGCGTGTGTGTGTGCGTTTTGTCCTTTTAGAAACCAAAGACTCCGAGGTCTCCGCTGTTCCTGCCAACAGTCAGCTCACCTGGAAACAAGGAAGACAACTACTCAGACAGTAAGAACAAGTTAAAGGATACCTGGCTTTAAACACCATCAATATTATATAAAGCTTTATTGCAGACCCAGGTCCATATAACACATAATACAGTATAAAAAATATAAAAAGAGATACAAAAAATACATAATAATTACATATTAACCTATAGGATATACAGGCTATTGCACCAATGCTGTCTTAACCTGGAAGTGTATCTATAACAGCTTTTCACAGGGCTGACTAGAGCTTCAATTATGTGGTTCTCTGACTTGTCCAGGCGACACATGAAACTAAATATCAGCTGTCTTAAAGGTATAGTGGAGGATTTTCCAGAATTTTAGAAAAGAACCGCCCTCTGTACTTTTTGAAAGAATGCACATGCTCAACCCTCTGCCTGCTCCCGAGAGGGAACGCCTATTAAACGTGTGCACGAGAGAGCACTGTTTACAAGTTGCTGTCGGCATGGCTCATACAAGCCTACTTTCCTAAAGAAGATTTGCACTTTTTCACAAATTGAGATGTTTACCGTGTGTGCGCGGTGCGTGACTTGTGCCAGGGCTAGCATCGCTAATCATAGCTTACATCAACTTTTACTAGCAGTGATTTTAAAAGGATTTCTCCAAATAGCCAGACTTTACCTGTGGAGTAGAAACTTCACGACTGAGGCATCAGTGGGAAGCCCAACCTGTGCTTTTAGCGCACGCCAGCGTGTGAAATATTCTCCCAAAAGCTTCAAAGCTTCAATGAATGTCTGAAACCGTAGCTCAAGCTCACCACACATACACACCTGAAAGCTAGGGACGTAAACATATCACCAGAATGATTGACAACCAGGAGGACCAATAGTCTTGATGATCCACCCGGAAAAAGATAATCCTCCACTATACCTTTAAGAGTGCCTCACAGGTTGGCACTCTAGTGGACACAAACAAATGGCTGGCACTATGCCACCTAGGGACACGTAGCATCATTGTATGCTACCTTAAGCCTCTGCATACTCTTTTTCTTATAGTTAGACATAGGGCTGGGCGATATGGACCAAAAGTCATATCCCGATATATTTTGGCTGAATATCGATATACAATATATATCCCGATATTTTTTCCGCAAAGTGAGAGCAAATGTTGAGTCAAAGTCAAAGCCAAATATGACATGTCACATGTAGTTTCATAGAAACCGGCTATTTCAGTGAACAGTTGCAAAATCAAATGAATAAATAATAAACAGGTTTCTTCACCTGGTTCAATGCTCAGCTGTTCACTGGGAGACAAAATCATAATCGCGATTACATTTTGATTAATTGCACAGCCCTACTATTGAGCTTACCAAGCTTGTCTTTAAGCACAGGTACTAACATTACAGACATAATAGCGTTTGGTAGGACACCATGAACCAGACAGCCATTAAAGCACATATACAACTACTCATACAGTAAGAACAAGTTAAAGGACACCTGGCTTTAAACACAATCAATAGACATGCATAACAAATAAAGCTGCACGGCATTCAAATGTCTAGCGCTGCTCCCTCTTAGTCGATTAGTCGACTAATCGGTGGTTTTGGTCTTAGTCAACTTAGATCTCTTTAGTCCATTAGTCATGTTTGATGCTTTTTTTTCATGCTGAATGACTTATTTCCAAGAAATGTACGAGCACATCTCTGGTAAACACAAGAATTAAAGTGGTGCTTTTAGCACGACTCTTTGCGGAGAAACTCAGATTTACAGATCTGTCGATTAAATCAACTAATCGATTAGTTGATACGATTAAATGAATGTTAGTCGACTAAGAATTTCTTCAATCGAGCGCAGCCCTACTAATGTCAGCGTTATGAATAAAGCTTTGAACCCAATAACATGGTGTGTGTGTGTGTGTGTGTGTGTGTGTGTGTGTGTGTCTCCAGGTACCTGCAGGAAGTAGGATACACAGACACCATCCTGGACGTCCGTACTCAAAGGGTCCGCTCTCTGCTCGGCCTGTCGGGCTCCGAGCAGAACGGTTCTGTGGAGAACAAGAACCTGCAGCACCTGATCAACGGGACGGAGCGCCGCAAGGACAGCAAGAGGTACACACACACTCAATTACTGTCATACACACACACTCTGTCACTTACACACACACACACGCTTTGTCACTAATGGAGCGTTCTTTTTGTCCACCAAAGTCGATTTACGAGTTGTTTTCCGGAGTTACGAACCGGAAGTTGCAAATGGAACGCCACCGAGGTCATATATATACGACTAGTCAAGTCGTCTGAACTCAGAGGACCCCGAGTTCACTTTCAAAGATGGCTACGTCGTGCATCACGTAGTAAACATTGAGGTTTTCTACAATTTTAAGCACTTTTGTCTTTGTTGTAACCAAATGAAGAAGTCTTACACATAGTGCTGTATACTGCTACCTATTGACATGTCTCTACAGTCTTATTAGGAGTTAAACATAGTGCTGTATACTGCTACCTATAGGCATGTCTCTACAGTCTTATTAGGAGTTAAACATAGTGCTGTATACTGCTACCTATAGACATGTCTCTACAGTCTTATTAGGAGTTAAACATAGCGCTGTATACTGCTACCTATAGGCATGTCTCTACAGTCTTATTAGGAGTTAAACATAGTGCTGTATACTGCTACCTATAGGCATGTCTCTACAGTCTTATTAGGAGTTAAACATAGTGCTGTATACTGCTACCTATAGGCATGTCTCTACAGTCTTATTAGGAGTTAAACATAGTGCTGTATACTGCTACCTATAGGCATGTCTCTACAGTCTTATTAGGAGTTAAACATAGCGCTGTATACTGCTACCTATAGGCATGTCTCTACAGTCTTATTAGGGAGTTAAACATAGTGCTGTATACTGCTACCTATAGACATGTCTCTACAGTCTTATTAGGAGTTAAACATAGCGCTGTATACTGCTACCTATAGGCATGTCTCTACAGTCTTATTAGGAGTTAAACATAGTGCTGTATACTGCTACCTATAGGCATGTCTCTACAGTCTTATTAGGAGTTAAACATAGTGCTGTATACTGCTACCTATAGGCATGTCTCTACAGTCTTATTAGGAGTTAAACATAGTGCTGTATACTGCTACCTATAGGCATGTCTCTACAGTCTTATTAGGAGTTAAACATAGCGCTGTATACTGCTACCTATAGGCATGTCTCTACAGTCTTATTAGGAGTTAAACATAGCGCTGTATACTGCTACCTATAGGCATGTCTCTACAGTCTTATTAGGAGTTAAACATAGTGCTGTATACTGCTACCTATAGGCATGTCTCTACAGTCTTATTAGGAGTTAAACATAGTGCTGTATACTGCTACCTATAGGCATGTCTCTACAGTCTTATTAGGAGTTAAACATAGTGCTGTATACTGCTACCTATAGGCATGTCTCTACAGTCTTATTAGGAGTTAAACATAGTGCTGTATACTGCTACCTATAGGCATGTCTCTACAGTCTTATTAGGAGTTAAACATAGTGCTGTATACTGCTACCTATAGGCATGTCTCTACAGTCTTATTAGGAGTTAAACATAGTGCTGTATACTGCTACCTATAGACATGTCTCTACAGTCTTATTAGGAGTTAAACATAGTGCTGTATACTGCTACCTATAGGCATGTCTCTACAGTCTTATTAGGAGTTAAACATAGCGCTGTATACTGCTACCTATAGGCATGTCTCTACAGTCTTATTAGGAGTTAAACATAGTGCTGTATACTGCTACCTATAGGCATGTCTCTACAGTCTTATTAGGAGTTAAACATAGCGCTGTATACTGCTACCTATAGACATGTCTCTACAGTCTTATTAGGAGTTAAACATAGTGCTGTATACTGCTACCTATAGACATGTCTCTACAGTCTTATTAGGAGTTAAACATAGTGCTGTATACTGCTACCTATAGGCATGTCTCTACAGTCTTATTAGGAGTTAAACATAGTGCTGTATACTGCTACCTATAGACATGTCTCTACAGTCTTATTAGGAGTTAAACATAGTGCTGTATACTGCTACCTATAGGCATGTCTCTACAGTCTTATTAGGAGTTAAACATAGTGCTGTATACTGCTACCTATAGGCATGTCTCTACAGTCTTATTAGGAGTTAAACATAGTGCTGTATACTGCTACCTATAGGCATGTCTCTACAGTCTTATTAGGAGTTAAACATAGTGCTGTATACTGCTACCTATAGGCATGTCTCTACAGTCTTATTAGGAGTTAAACATAGTGCTGTATACTGCTACCTATAGGCATGTCTCTACAGTCTTATTAGGAGTTAAACATAGTGCTGTATACTGCTACCTATAGACATGTCTCTACAGTCTTATTAGGAGTTAAACATAGTGCTGTATACTGCTACCTATAGACATGTCTCTACAGTCTTATTAGGAGTTAAACATAGTGCTGTATACTGCTACCTATAGGCATGTCTCTACAGTCTTATTAGGAGTTAAACATAGTGCTGTATACTGCTACCTATAGGCATGTCTCTACAGTCTTATTAGGAGTTAAACATAGTGCTGTATACTGCTACCTATAGACATGTCTCTACAGTCTTATTAGGAGTTAAACATAGTGTTGTATACTGCTACCTATAGGCATGTCTCTACAGTCTTATTAGGAGTTAAATATAGTGCTGTATACTGCTACCTATAGACATGTCTCTACAGTCTTATTAGGAGTTAAATACCGCCTGATTAGTTATTTTGGAGCTTGTGCAGCTGAAATTGGCAACAATGGCTTTAAACCGAGTCTGGAGCAGAAAGCAGAGCAGTAGCCGAACGTTAACGTTAATCAAAACCCTAATTTTCATGTATCTAACTGTGAAATATATTTGTGTAATATGTCAATAACTGGGTGAATAGAATCCTAAATGTTACTAAAAATGTTACAAAAATCCATCTTTTCTCCGACTCGTATTATTGTGTGACAAAAAGAACGCAACAACCCCGCGGTTATTCGTTTTTCGACACGGATGTGACGTCACACTCGAGCTACTAGTCGCGATTACACGACTAAAAGAACGCACCAATACTTCCACACACACACATTCACTTAAACACACATGGACACACACACACACTCTGTCACTTACACACACACACTGTCAATTAAATACACACACACACTGTCACTTACATACACACACACACACACACACACACACACTGTCACTTAAACACACATACACACACTGTCTCATACAGACACACACACCCTCACACCACACACACACACACACACACCCCACACACTCTGTCACTTACACACACACACACACTGACACTTACATACACACACTGTAACTTACACACACACACACACTGTCTCATACAGACACACACACCCTCACAACACACACACACACACACCCCACACACACACACACACCCCACACACACACACATACACACACACACAGTTACCGGGGGTGGGGACCTTTGTGGTTACAGCTGTGTGTGTGTGTTTTTGTGTCCAGGAGTCCGGGAGACGTTCTGGAGACGTTCAACTTCCTGGAGAACGCAGAGGACAGCGACGAAGACGAGGATGAAGAGGGAGACCTGATGGACGACATCAGCACCGACAAACATCACCGAGCCAAGAAACACAAGACCAAGGTACACACACATACGCCGCCTCTTTTAAATGTGTGTGTGTGTGTGTGTGTATATATATATCATTTTTATATATATATATATATATATATATATATATATATATATACATACATACACACACACACAGAGTACACGCCAAAAGTTTGGACACACCTTCTCATTCAATGCGTTTCCTTTTTATTTTCATGACTATTTACATTGTAGATTCTCACTGAAGGCATCAAAACTATGAATGAACACATATGGAATTATGTACTTAACAAAAAAGTGTGAAATAACTGAAAACATGTCTTATATTTTAGATTCTTCAAAGTAGCCACCCTTTGCTTTTTTTTGATAACTCTGCAAACCCTTGGTGTTCTCTCAATGAGCTTCATGAGGTAGTCACCTGAAATGGTTTTACCTTCACAGGTGTGCTTTGTCAGGGTTCATTAGTGGAATTATTTCACTTATTAATAAAAAAGCAAAGGGTGGCTACTTTGAAGAATCTAAAATATAAGACATGTTTTCAGTTATTTCACACTTTTTTGTTAAGTACATAATTCCATATGTGTTCATTCATAGTTTTGATGCCTTCAGTGAGAATCTACAATGTAAATAGTCATGACAATAAAAAGGAAACTCATTGAATGAGAAGGTGTGTCCAAACTTTTGGCCTGTACTGTACTTTATTGTAGTGCTTTCATATCCAGTCACATGTTGTTACATATTTTTTTTCCTGTTGCACTTCAATTTTTTACAGTTTTAAATAATTTAATAACACAAAGAAACACACAAAAATACATAAATAAACAACGTTAATATGTATGTGAGTGTGTGTGTGTACGTTCTTCCCGTCTCCTTGATGTCTGCGTCCTCTCCTCCTTCCTGCAGGTAGGGAACGAGGGCTTGGCGTCGGAGGACGACGCCGACACCGAGGAGGCTCTGAAGGAGTTTGACTTCCTGGTGACGGCCGAGGACGGAGAGGGAGCCGGCGAGGCTCGGAGCTCCGGAGACGGGACGGAGTGGGGTGAGAGACACGAGGGGACATTTTCACACCTAGCTGTGTGTATTTGCATTAAAAAGGTCATTCACATGCCATCCATTGCTTTGAGGCTTGATTGTGGTTTTTCAATGACATTTCCATAGTTTGAAATGCTAATTGGTGTCATCAAAAGTAACATTAGTTTTTAATATGTATTTACATATTTCACATTAAATCACTTCTTTTTTTTCTGTTTTACAATATCTCTTACTAAAATACAACACAGCAATATATTATGAGATACAATGTAACAGTAATGAGTCCAGAGGACATTCCTGTTAGTCAGTTCAGGTTAAATCGGACCAAAACCATAGACGGTATATAACGGACCAATAGACCCCGTGTCTCTGTACGAGACCAGTGAAGGATATTACAAGCACTTTTCCGGTGATCTCTTGCTTTACTGAGCAGCCTCCAACTGACAGAGACAACGTAAATGTGACGTGAGCAACCTGTCTGAAAGTGTGAAGTCTTCTGGTAGCTGTGCCGAGAGAAATCTCAATCATTCCCAATCTTACAGAGACGGAGAGTGTAGGTATATGTAAGGAGATAACATAGACACAGGCTAATTACTGATCACTAACATGCTAGTTAACATTAGTAATTACTGATCACTAACATGCTAGTTAACATTAGTAATTACTGATCACTAACATGCTAGTTAACATTAGTAATTACTGATCACTAACATGCTAGTTAACATTAGTAATTACTGATCACTAACATGCTAGTTAACATTAGTAATAACTGATCACTAACATGCTAGTTAACATTAGTAATTAAACCTAAACAGATAATGGAAGTCCAAACTGCCTGTGAGCTTCTCCTGTACTATACGGTAATTCCTCTACTGTGTGACAGTAAGTCTCGTGGTTATGACCCAATCGTTAGCCTATTTTTATAAAAGCGTCTGCTACGGAGCCATAACGTGAGCTACAAGGTAATGGAGCCTTTTATACATTGTCGTGTTTCTTTGAAATAAACAACGGACAAATAGAGTCTTTAAACGCTTCAGATGTAAAGTTATTCGCTGACGTCAAAATGAATGGGAGTCAATGGGATGCTAACGGGAAGTGATGGCTTTGTAGCGTCAAAATGGCGCCATAGGAGCTACGCGTTCTGAAGTGAAGCTTTTACCCCCTTGACCAAAACAAGAGACCCTTTTAGAGCAGGGGAGACAAACTCAATGTCACTAAGGGCCACACTGGGAAATAAGAATCACATCAAGGGCCAGACATGGAGAGTTTATTCACATGCTTTTATTTCATCGAAAAAGTAAAATATCTTTGACTCAATTATTGCATGTCTCATATAGTAGGGCTGCTCGATTATGGAAAAAAAATATCACGATTATTTCAGTCAATATTGAAATCACGATAATTTTACATGATTACTCGTTGACTTCTGGAAAGACGTTGTAATTATTGAACTTTAAAAAACAGTGGAAAATTTTTAAATAAATCAACAGTAAAAAAACATAAAACTGTGAAATTTGGCTCAATACTTTTTAAAACTTTTTTTATTCATTCAGAACACGAGTGAAAATAAGAGTTTACTTGCAAAACGTAATGAGCTAAATAATAGTTTTTCTCGATTATTCAGTTTTTTGTGATCGTCATAATCCTGATTTAAATTTTGATTAATTGCACAGTCCTATCATATAGTCTTCTCACTTACAGTTTGGTCCACATAAAGCTCTGAAAAAGTCAGCAAAAAAAGTTCAATAGCCATCCTAGAATTTAGCAAATCAAGCAAAATCATGATTACATTTTCTAAGTATGCTACCACTTAGCTAACTCACAACAATCTCTTTCACAGCCTGAATATTAAACTCTCTGATTCTGGTTCTGGGGGAATTTCTGAGTCTCAAAGTCGGCAAATTTGCCAAAATTATGCTTTGACTGTCACGTAATTACGTCAATTACGTTAAGTTGAAAAACCGTTTCCCATGTTTGGCGCACAACTAGGTGGGCCAAAATGTATTGTGAACCTAAATTGATATGCGGGCCGGATCAGAATTTGCAAGGGCCGTGAGTTTGACACATGTGCTTTAGAGCAAACTAAACGTCAGTAAGACCCACACTGGGAAATAAGAATCCCATCCAGGGCCAGACATGGAGTTTATTTACATGCTTTTATTTAGAAACAGTATTGTTCTCATATAGTCTTCTTAAGTACAATTTGGTCGACATAAATCTATAAAAAGTCAGCAAAAAACTTCCTAAACCATCATAGAAAACGCCCACAAAAACATTGGGGGGGGGGAGTCAAAAACATCGGAAAAACTTTGTGAAAACGTGGGGGGAAAAAGCACCAAAAGTGCTGGCAAAAGTTGCAAAAACTAGGTGGTAATTTAGAAACTAAACTAACCAATCAGGAGGTGAACATGGGGGTCAATGATTGGGTCTAATCAGTTATGAATATTTTGAGGAAAAAGTCTGAATATTTGAGAGAAAAAAGTGGGAAAAAAAACACCAAAAGTGGCAAAAACAAGGTGGTAATTTAGAAACTAAACTAAATTGATATGCAGGCTGGATGACTTTTTTTTTCGAGGGAGTGGTCTAGGTCTAACTGAAAGGCTTCCCAGGTCCCAGTGTTGTCGATGTAGAGCCGAGGATTGTTTGTGGCGACGTTGTGTTTGCTGAAAGGGGGGGGGGAGTCTACTGTTAACATCCGGGGAAAATTAGGGAAAGAAAACAAGGTTACATTTTAAATTAGTTTATTTATTTGATAATTTGATTTAGATTGAAAGCTACAGTAACAAAGTTATGAGCACTTCTGTCTCATTTGTGTCTCACTAAATCGTCGTTCACACAGGCATGTCCAACTTCTATCTGTGGACATGTTGTTACGCGGTTTGCATGCACAAAAAAACAGCGTAATGCGTTGTTATCAACTGGTATTGCTAACAATAGCTAATCGGGCTAGAACTAATGGAAACAATGGAAATCAGACTTGAATAGAACACATTCAACTCAGGTATGACGCCATTCCCAGTTGCATTTTCCGAGGTAAATACAACGCGGCAATAGCCAGTCGGCTAATTTTCAACTGTAGTTGCCTAATTGATGTAAATAACATATATTTTAATTGATGTGTGTGTCTGTGCAGCGGAGCCTCTCCCGTTTGCCCCTGGCGGGGGGAAGTCCTTCCTGTTGGGCAGCTCAGACGACGTGCTGGAGAGCGTGCTCGGTCTGGGCGACCTCGCTGACCTCACCGTCACCAACGACGAAACCGACTACAGCTACGACGTAAGGCGCAAACCAAAAAGCCCCCAGCGGCAGTTAAAGGAACACGCCGACTTATGGGGACTTTATCTTATTCACTGTAACCCCCAGAGTTAGACTAGTCCATACATACCCTTCTCATCTCAGTCCGTGCTGTTACGCTGTCTGACGGCTCCAGCGGCATCAGGCCAGCACAGATCCTGCAGGTGAATGGTTCCAGTAATCCTACTGCTCCCAATAAGTGACAAAATAACACCAACATGTTCCTATTTACATGTTGTGATTTATAGAGTCACAGCGTGTACAAAAAACAACGTAACATGAGACACAGCCGTCTTCTAACTGTAAACAAACCAGGAACTATATTCTCAGGCGGAAGAATATAGTACTTGGGCGGAGTGATATGCTCGCAGCAAGCCTGTCTGAGAATATAGTTCCTGGTTTGTTTACTGTTAGAAGACGGCTGAGTCTCATGTTACGTTGTTTTTTGTACACGCTGTGACTCTATAAATCACAAATGTAAATAGGAACATGTTGGAGTTATTTTGTCACTTTTGTCACAATTCGGAGCAGTAGGCTAGTTGGAACCAGTTACCTGCAGGATCTGTGCTAGGCTAAGCTAATGCTGGAGCCGTCAGACAGCGTTACAGCACGCACTGAGATGAGAAGGGTATGTATGGACTATTCTAACTCTGGGGGTTACGGTGAATAAGCTAAATTCCCAATAAGTCGGCGTGTTCCTTTAACAACCCTTTGTGTTGACTTTGGGTCACATTGACCCGTTCTCATTTTTAGTTTTATACAGGGTTCATACGTTTTTGAAAAAACCTGGAAAAGTTATGGAATTTGAAAAATGCAAATTCCAGGCCTGGAAAGGTTTTGGAGACTTAAAAAGACCCAGAAAGTTTTGGAAAAGACATGGAATTGTTTTTTTAACACAGCATAATAATATGTGACTAATAAATGTATTTTAATGTCATCTTAACCTCAGCGTTGTATTCGGGGAGAGATATTATGAATCCCACTTTGAACCACAGACATTATCATTCATTTATAGTTAAACCTCTGAGGGGAAACTTTAACACTGATTAGTATTCTTATTGTAGAATGTCGACTGACATTTTCAGGAACAAAGTCATGAAAATTTGCCAAAAAGTCATGAAAAAGTATTGGTTAAAATGCATATGAACCCTGTTTATATAAGAAAATATGGGACGTAGAAATAAGCTCTGAAAATGTGTTGAAGAAAATTTTAAAATGTTGACAAAAGCAAAATCAAACTGAAAAAAGGCGTCAAAAACGTCGGGAAAAGAAGTGTTTTTTTTCAAGGTTGACTGGAAGACAACTAGGGCTGCTCCCTCTCAGTGGATTAGTCGACTAATCGGTGGTTTTGGTCTTAGTCAACTTAGATCTCTTTAGTCCATTAGTCATGTTTGATGCTTTTTTCACGCTGAATGACTTATTTCCAAGAAACGTACGAGCACATCTCTGGTAAACACAAGAATTAAAGTGGTGCTTTTAGCACGACTCTTAGTGGACAAACTCAGATTTACAGATCTGTCGATTAAATCAACAAATCGATTAGTCGATACGATTGAATGAGTGTTAGTCGACTAAGAATTTCTTTATTCGAGCACAGCCCTAAAGACAACACAAGGGGTTAAAGGACACGTTGACTCAGGCCTTTAATTCAATCCTTCCTTGTGTCCTTGCCCCTCAGCTGCCGTCCAATAAGGAGTCTTCGTTCAGGAAGACGTGGAACCCCAAGTACACGCTGCGGAGCCACTTTGACGGCGTGCGGGCGCTGGCCTTCCACCCCGTGGAGCCGTGTCTGGTCACCGTGTCCGAGGACCACACCCTCAAACTCTGGAACCTCACCAAGACCGTCCCTGCCAAAAAGTACCTCTACATAACAATCATAATAATCATAATAATAATATTGTGTGTGTGTGTGTGTGTGTGTGTGTGTGTGTGTGTGTGTGTGTGTGTGTGTGTGTGTGTGTGTGTGGGGGTTGTGGTTATGATTGTGGTTGCGGTGTTAATTTTGTACAGTACAGGCCAAAAGTTTGGACACACCTTCTCATTCAATGCGTTTCCTTTTTATTTTCATGACTATTTACATTGTAGATTCTCACTGAAGGCATCAAAACTATGAATGAACACATATGGAGTTATGTACTTAACAAAAAAGTGTGAAATAACTGAAAACATGTCTTATATTTTAGATTCTTCAAAGTAGCCACCCTTTGCTTTTTTTGATAACTCTGCAAACCCTTGGTGTTCTCTCAATGAGCTTCATGAGGTAGTCACCTGAAATGGTTTTACCTTCACAGGTGTGCTTTGTCAGGGTTCATTAGTGGAATTATTTCCCTTATTAATAAAAAAAGCAAAGGGTGGCTACTTTGAAGAATCTAAAATATAAGACATGTTTTCAGTTATTTCACACTTTTTTGTTAAGTACATAATTCCATATGTGTTCATTCATAGTTTTGATGCCTTCAGTGAGAATCTACAATGTAAATAGTCATGAAAATAAAAAGGAAACTCATAGAATGAGAAGGTGTGTCCAAACTTTTGGCCTGTACTGTATGTCGAAAGGCTGACGCTACCCAGAGAGTACGAAAGATGTGTAACGTTTTAAAGTGTGAACGGTGTTCCTCAGTGAATGACTGAGTGAGTAGACAGCAGTTGTAAACGTATTAATTTGTGTCAACTTTGAAAGTAAAGTCCATTCACTTGAATGGGGGGAAAAATGTCCCAGAAAAACTTTGAATATTTCGGAAACTATAAAAGTTATAGAAGCAGGAATGTCCTAATGGTCGACTATAGGACTGTTCTACATTTACTGAAGGAAAGGATCCCAGTGCTTGTTCCACCTCTGTCTTAGCTGTTGTTTAATCGCTGTACGCCACAGCCGGTATTTCCTTCGCTCGGCGCAGCTCCTGTCGGTGGATTCTCTCTGCTTCAGAGGTAAATCCCTGACAGATCCTTCAGCATTTGCATCTCATGTCCTCCTCAGCGCGGTACATCTGACACTATTCAGCTGAACTTCAAATACAGACGCATCAGTGTCTCGCACATAATCCCTGCAAACAACTCTCTCTCTCTCTCTCTCTCTCAGGATTTACTGACAGAACATCACATCCCAACACAGCTCAGCTTCCAGGAGAAACCAGCTGCTTAAACATTTAGGAACAGAGGAGGATGATGATGATGATGTGTTCAATAACAGTCTGGGTGTTTTTGTCTTTTTTTGTTGTTTTACAGAAGTGCCTCTTTTGATGTGGAGCCAGTCTATACATTCAGAGCCCATGTGTACGTATCGCTCCCACACACACACACACACACACACACACACACAGCTCTTTAATATTTCATGTAAATCATTTTGAATTGTCGCTAAAGATGTGCCAGGGCATAGAAAGCTGCGACTGCTTTCTGTGCGTTGTCTGTCTTTGTGGAGTTTTATCAAGTGTAACCAAACTTGCGACCTTCTCGTTGGCATTGCCCTAACTACATAGTCTATCTCCGTCTGTAACCGTTGATTTAACGCAAAATGTAATTCACTTGGTACCCTAAGAAGTACAGAATCAGAGAACATTCAATGGATTTAGTTAAGTCTAATGCCCACATTGATTTTAGATTTATTTGTCTCGGGTGCTGCTCTTAAAGCCTTGTAATGTTACGATACGATATTATTGCGATTTTAAAGATATTGCAATATTCTGCAATATATTGCAATATATTACCTTTTTTCCAACTTCAGATTTTTTCCCAATTTCAAATGATGTCCCGAAAGGACAATTTTGTCAACATCTGTTTTATCTAAAAAGATACATTTCTCTGTTTGTTCATCTCACTTCAATTTTATTGGTGCAAAATGTGATTGTCAAGCAGACAGACTGACCAACACATATAGAATAAAAGATCCATACTTGGCGTCTGTGTATCGATACAGTTTTGCCACGAAAAATATCGCGATACTATGCTGTATCGATTTTTTCCCCCCACCCCTACACACCAGTGTCCTTAGAGGCCTGTAGAAGGTTTGTGATGTCCGTGGTAAACATTAAGAGTAAAAGAAGATGTCTGTCTGTCTGTCTGTCTGTCTGTCTGTCTGTCTGTCTGTCTGTCTGTCTGTCTGTCTGCAGTGGTCCGGTGTTGTCGTTGACGATGACCTCCAGCGGTGAACAGTGTTTCAGCGGAGGCATCGACTCCACCATCCAGTGGTGGAACATCCCCAGCTCTAATGTCGACCCCTACGATACATACGGTACACACAGACACACACAGACACTCATACATGCTCACGGACACACACACACATGGACCCACACGGAAAGACACACACACACAGACACTCGCACACAGATGCACATAAACACACACAAACCCACGCACAAACCCAGACAGACACACACGCACACAGACACTCTTACACACACACACTCTTAGAGCCTTCACACACTGGGGATTGTTTTTTTCGTGTTATTATTTTGCACCTCAATATGTTTTAGACATGGACGTTATAGTTTACTATAAAAATATATAGGGACAACTTTTTCTCCTTTCAACAGTGATAAATGGCAGCACATACCAGATCCACTGCTTCCTTTCTTAACCTTTCACAATAAAAGCTCGAGACACATACACAGCATAACTGTTAACTTCTCAAATTACAAAACTGTCCTTTCTTTTCTCAAGGTGTCTACATGTCTGCTTCTCAGAAAGACAAGTTAAGTTAAAATAAGAATAGAAGCGCTACCATACAGTACGATAATGGACCCCTCCTCTCTTTCTCTTCCTCCCCCTCTGGTCCAATCAGATCCCAGTGTCCTGGCCGGGTCGTGGTTGGGGCACACCGACGCCGTGTGGGGATTGGCTTACAGCGGCATCAAGAACCGCCTCCTGTCCTGCTCGGCAGACGGCACGGTGAAGCTGTGGAACCCCACGGAGAAGAACCCCTGCATCAGCACTTTCAACTCAAACAAGGGTGAGGACTGGAGGGTGAGGACTGGAGGGTGAGGACTGGAGGGTGAGGACTGGAGGGTGAGGACTGGAGGGTGAGGACTGGAGGGTGGGACGTTTCCTCCTAATGGGGGAGGGAGGGAGAGGGCGTCTCCACACAGGTCCAGTGTAACCCATGTGTGTTTGTTTCGCCCTTTAGTCAGTCCTTTAAACTCCTTTTAAGTTATGTAAAATGTAATAACAATAACTTATTCCCCACTGGATGACAGAGGAGTATTTTACAACAACATTGAATGCACCGTGAGCTGACGAGGTGCACTTGAAAGCAGCATTATGATTATGCGGCACGTTTTCTTGTGATGGAATATACAAGATATTTATGCAATTTTATGCGATGAAACGGGGAACTTTGTTGATTTGCACTAAATGCACTAAACATTCCTCGCCTGGAGCTACACTTTTTGTCTTGCTCTCTCCATTAATTTTAACACATTTTATTCTCTTCTTTTCTACACGTGCTGTCACACAAAAAGGCGACAAAAACATCTAAGGCGACAGACTTCTTTAAAAAAAAAAAAGACAACTAAAACATAAAAAAAAGGCGACAACAATGCTTGGGGAAAAAAAAGCACCAAAAGCGTGTAAAAACAACAAAAAAAATGTTGAGGAAGGCCGACAAATGTGTAAAAAAGCCGAAATTTATTTTAAAAAAAAAGGGCTACAAAAACATCCTGTTTCTTACGTGTGTGTGTGTGTGTGTGTGTGTGTGTGTGTGTGTGTGTGTGTGTGTGTGTGTGTGTGTGTGTGTGTGTGTGTGTGTGTGTGTGTGTGTGTGTGTGTGTGTGTGTGTGTGTGTGTGTGTGTGTGTGTGTGTGTGTTTTAGAGCACGGGATCCCGACATCGGTGGACTTCAACGGGTGCGACCCAGCTCACATGGTGGCGTCGTTTAACAGCGGAGACGTGGTGGTCTACGACCTGGAGACCTCCCAGAATGCATTGGTGCTGAAGGGCCAGGGAGAAGGCAGTAAGACACACAGACACACACAGAACATGCACACAGACAGATACACACACACACATACAGACACACACATACAGACACACACACACACACACTACAGACACACACACACATACAGACACACACACACACATACAGACACACACAGAACATGCACACACACACACACACACATACAGACAGACACATACATACAGAGAGACAGATACACACACAGACACCCACACAGACAAACAGACAGACAGATAGATATACACACAAACAGACACATACACACACACATACAGACACAGACAGACAGACAGACAGACAGACAGACAGACAGACACCCACACATACAGGCACACACTGAACCAAAATATGTAGTAATGTGTGCAGTTTGTGTCTGAAAAATGATGTCCTCCATTGTATTTCCTCTCTCGTTCTTTTCCTGTTTTTCCTCTCTTTTAATTTGTCTTTCTCCTCTCAGCCCTCCCCGGGTCAAACCACATCAACAAAGTGGTCAGCCATCCCACGCTGCCCGTCACCATCACCGCCCACGAAGACAGACAGATCAAGTTCTACGACAACAAGTCAGGTCTGTCTGCCTGCCTGCCTGTCTGTCTGTCTGCCTGTCTGTCGTCTAGGGTTGGCTGTCCGCTGCTGAAACCAGAATGGCCATGTGGTCAAAATTTGAACGAGTTATGTAAAATGTAATAACAATAACTTATTTCCCTTGAAAAAGAAGAACCACTGGATGACAGAGGAGTATTTTACAACAACATTGAATGCACCGTGAGCTGACGAGGTGCACCTGAAAGCAGCATTAAGTCAAGACAGTGTCCAGCTCGTCTCCTCTGTAGGTAGAGAGGAAACGAGGAAATCAGTCCTTCCAGAAAAATGTGGAGTTTTTTTTTGTGATTGTTGCGGGGGCAAAAATCCTTGATTATGCGGCACGTTTTCTTAAAAAATGCGATGGAATATGCTCTATATGATATTTATGCAATTTTATGCGATGAAATTACAAGAACTTGCAAAAACTGCAGTTTGATGAAAAAGAGAGGAAAAAAAGTGATTCCCCCAAATACCCTGATTTTTTTTTTTTAAACTTAATTTCCAAAAATAGTTTACAGATATTCAGTCATTGCAATAAGTAAAAAAATAAGATACAAAAATATATACAAATAATATAATATTAAAGTAAAAATAAAAGTAATAGTCTAAACAGGGAAATAAAAGATACCAAAGAGACAGACTTTAAAAAAATCGTTAATAATATATATATATATATATATATATATATATATATATATATATATATATATATATATATATATATATATATATATATATATATAATCGCGTTTATTTATATATATATATATATAATATAGACAGCAGGAGCACTTAAAGAGATTACAGATAATATCAGATATTAAGATTTCTTATTGGATACCAACTTAAAAGACTCAAAGTCTCAACACCCAGCTTTTCGATGATGCTCACGTCGCATTATTACATCACTTCATAACGTTCCCATGGCAACAGGAAAACGGCTGCTCTTGTGTGAAGTAAACGCAACACTTTTCAACTTTCTGCTAAGATATATTATTATATTATTATGAAATCATGCAAGTCGCGCATATTTTGCGCAGAAATCGGCAATTTATGTGGCGAAAGTGCTGCAAATTTGGAAAAAATGCCGCATAAATATGCAGACTTTGGCTGATTATGCGTTGAATTATGCGATCGCATAATCGCGTTTTTTCTGGAGGGACTGTGAAATGATGAGACGCCCTTTCCTCCGAATCGACAACGTGAATCCATCAGCTGTTTGGGAGGAGTTAGTAACTCCTTCAGCTGCACGGCTTCCAGGAAGGAAGGCTGCTCTGTGTCCTCGATCACAGCTGTCCTCCAGCCTAGCTAATAATAATAATAATAATAATAATAAATAATAATGTTGTTTGTGTGCAGGTAAAGTGATCCATGCCATGGTGGCTCACCTGGATGCAGTGACCAGTCTGGCTGTGGATCCTAACGGCATCTACCTGATGTCTGGAAGTAAGGACACACATATAGACACACACACAAACACACACACATATATAGACACACACACACACACACACAGACAGAGGAAGCTCACACACGCACACACACATATAGACACACACATGTATAGACACACACACATATAGACACAGACACACACACATATATAGACACACACACACACACACAGACAGAGGAAGCTCACACACGCACACACACACATATATAGACACACACATGTATAGACACACACACATATAGACACACACACATATAGACACACACACATATAGACACAGACACACACACATATATATAGACACACACACACATATAGACACACACACGCACACACATATAGACACACACACAGACAGAGGAAGCTCACACACGCACACACACATATAGAAACACACATATATAGACACACACACATATAGACACAGACACACACACATATATATAGACACACACACACACACATATATAGACACACACACATATATAGACACACACACACACAGACAGAGGAAGCTCACACACGCACACACACATATAGACACACACATATATAGACACACACACATATAGACACAGACACATATATATAGACACACACACACACACATATATAGACACACACACATATATAGACACACACACACATATATAGACACACACACATATATAGACACACACACACACATATATAGACACACACACATACATAGACACACACACACAGACAGAGGAAGCTCACACACGCACACACATATAGACACACACATATATAGACACACACATATATAGACACACACATATATAGACACACACACACATATATAGACACACACACACATATATAGACACACACATATATAGACACACACACATAGACACACACACACATATATAGACACACACATATATAGACACACACATATATAGACACACACATATATAGACACACACACACATATATAGACACACACACATAGACACACACACACATATATAGACACACACATATATAGACACACACATATATAGACACACACACATATAGACACACACACACATATATAGACACACACATATATAGACACACACACGCACACACACATAGACACACACAGAGACAGAGGAAGCTCACACATGCACACACACATATATAGACACACACACATATATAGACACACACACATAGACACACACACACGCACACACATATAGACACACACACATAGACACACACACATATATAGACACACACACATAGACACACACACACATATATAGACACACACACATATATATAGACACACACACATAGACACACACACATATATAGACACACACACATAGACACACACACACATATATAGACACACACACACACATATAGACACACACATATAGACACACACATATATAGACACACACACATATATAGACACACACACACATATATAGACACACACACATATATATAGACACACACACACATATATAGACACACACACACATATATAGACACACACACACACATATAGACACACACATATAGACACACACACATATAGACACACACACACATATATAGACACACACACACATATATAGACACACACACACATATATAGACACACACACACATATATAGACACACACACACATATAGACACACACACACACATATAGACACACACATATAGACACACACATATATAGACACACACACACACATATATAGACACACACACACATATATAGACACACACACATATATATAGACACACACATATATATATAGACACATATAGACACACACACATATATATAGACACACACACATATATATAGACACACACACATATATAGACACACACACACATATATAGACACACACACATATATATAGACACACACACATATATAGACACACACACACATATATAGACACACACATATATATATAGACACATATAGACACACACACATATATATAGACACACACACACATATAGACACACACACACATATAGACACACACACACATATAGACCCACACACACAGACAGAGGAAGCTCACACACGCACACACACAGACATATAGACACACACACATATATAGACATACACACACATATAGACACACACACATATATAGACACTTACACACATATATAGACATACACACACATATAGACACACACACATATATAGACACACACACACACACACACAGAGGAAGCTCACACACGCACACACACATATATAGACACACACAGACATATAGACACACACGCACACACATATAGACCCACAGAGACAGAGGAAGCTCACACATGCACACACACACATATATAGACACACACACATATATAGACACACACACATAGACACACACACACGCACACACACATATAGACACACACACACACAGAGACAGAGGAAGCTCACACATGCACACACACATATATAGACACACACACATATAGACACACACACACATATATAGACACACACACATATATAGACGCACACACATATATAGACACAC
Source organism: Perca schrenkii (assembly GCA_025617405.1). Lineage (NCBI taxonomy): Eukaryota > Metazoa > Chordata > Actinopteri > Perciformes > Percidae > Perca > Perca schrenkii. The sequence goes on along the minus strand of CM046806.1, from coordinate 31,339,730 downwards.
ACACACACACGCACACACATATAGACACACACACACAGAGACAGAGGAAGCTCACACATGCACACACACATATATAGACGCACACACATATATAGACGCACACACATATATAGACGCACACACATATATAGACACACACACATATATAGACACACACACATAGACACACACACACGCACACACATATAGACACACACACATAGACACACACACATATATATAGACACATATATAGACACACACACACACACACAGACAGAGGAAGCTCACACACGCACACACACATATATAGACACACACACACACACACACACACAGACAGAGGAAGCTCACACACGCACACACACATATAGGCACACACACACACACACACACACACACACACACACAGGAAGCTGCTACACACAGGAAGCTGCTTCACGCACACACACAGAAAGCTACACACATTGACATGCAGGCACACAGACAGGAAGCTGTTCCAGACACACACACACACAGAGACACACACACACACACACACACACACACACACACACACACACACACACACACACACACACACACACACACACACACAGGAAGCTGCTTCACAAACACACACACACACACACACACACACAAACACACACACAGGAAGCTGCTTTACAGACTTTTATTAATGAAATGTTCGAATATTCTTGAATATTCTTCAAATATGTCTTCTTATAATTATTCCTTTTCTTCCTCTTTTCTCCTCCTCTCCGTCTTTGTCCTCAACCTCCTTTCTGGTTCCCCCTCTTCCTTTCCTTCTTTCCTTTCCTTCCTGTCCATTGTTCCCCTTCTTTTCCTTTCCTTCTTCCCTTCCTGCTTCTCCTCCATATTGTTCCTGTCTTCCCCCTTCTCTACCTCTTCCTTTCTTTTTCCTTCTCTTCCTCCCATTCTCTTCCTCCCATTCTCTTCCTCCCATTCTCCTCTCTTCCCTTTCTTCTCTTCTTCCTCTTCTCTTCCTCTCCTTCTCTTCTCTTTTTTTTCTCTTCCTCCCCTTCTCTTCTCTTCCTTCTTTTCTCTTCCTCCTCTTTTCCTTATCTTCCTTCTCTTCCTCCTCTTCCTTCTCTTCTTCCTCTTTGTCCCCTTTTCTTCTCTTCTCTTTTCCCCCCTCTTCCCTCCCTCCCCTCTCCCTCCCTCCCTCTCTCCCTCCCTCCTCTCCCTCCCTCCCTCCCTCCCTCCCTCCCTCCCCTCTCTCTCCCTCCCTCCCTCCCTCCTCCTCTCTCCCTCCCTCTCCTCCCTCCCTCCCTCTCTCCTCTCCCTCCCTCCCTCTCCTTCCTCCCTCCCTCTCTCCCTTCCCTCCCTCCCTCTCCTCCCTCCCTCTCCCTCCTCTCCCTCCCTCCCTCCCTCCCTCCCTCCCTCCTCCCTCCCTCTCTCCTCTCCCTCCCTCTCCTCCCTCCCTCTCCTCCCTCCTCTCCCTCCCTTCCTTCCCTCCCTCCCTCTCCTCCCTCCCTCTCCTCCCTCCCTCCCTCCCTCCCTCTCCCTCCCTCTCCCTCCCTCTCCTCCCTCCCTTCCCTCCCTCTCCCTCCCTCCCTCTCTCTCCCTCCCTCTCCCTCCCTCCCTCCCTCCTTCCCTTCCCTTCTCTCTCCCTCCCTCCCTCTCCTTCCCTCCCTCTCCTCCCTCCCTCCCTCCCTCCTCCTCTCTCTCCCTCCTGTCCTCCCTTCCCTCCCTCTCCTCCCTTCCTTCCCTCCCTCTCCTCCCTCCCTCCCTCCCTCCCCTTTCCTCCTTCCCTCCCTCCCTCTCCTCCCTCTCCTCCCTCCCTCCCTCCTCCCTCCCTCCCTTCCTCCTCCTCTTCCCCTCCCTGTCCTCCCTTCCCTCCCTCTCCTCCTTCCCTCCCTCCCTCTCCTCCCTCCCTCTCCTCCCTCCTCCCTCCCTCTCCTCTCCTCTCCTCTCCTCTCCTCCCCCTCCCTCCCTCTCCTTCCTTCCCTTCCCTCCCTCCCTCCCTCCTCCTCTCCTCCCTCCCTCTCTCTCTCCTCTCTCTCTCTCTCTCCTCTCCTCTCCTCCCTTCCTTCCTTCCCTCCCTCCCTCCCTCCCTCCCTTCCCTCTCTTCCCTCTCCTCCCTCCCTCCCTCTCCTCCCTCCCTCACTCCCTCTCTCCCTCCCTCCCTCCCTCCCTCCCTCCCTCCCCCAGGTCATGACTGCTCCCTGAGGCTGTGGAACCTGGACAGTAAGACGTGCGTTCAGGAGATCACGGCTCACCGGAAGAAGAGCGAGGAGGCCATCTACGACGTGGCCTTCCACCCCTCCAAGGCTTACATCGCCTCGGCCGGCGCCGACGCGCTCGCCAGGGTCTACGTGTAGAAGAAGAAGAAGAAGAAGAAGAGGGGTGGGGGGGGCGAGGCGAGAGACACACAGACAGAGAGAGAGAGAGGGTGGGAGAGGCTCGTTTGTTCACACACACACACACAGTATTCAGGTCCGTTCAGATCTCTGAACTCAGATTATATATTAATGAAAGACTGGAGGTGAACAAACACACACATACACACACATGAACATGCACACACAAACAGACACATACACACACACGCACATACACACACATGAACACATACACACACACACACACACATGAACACACACAAACATACACACACATGAACATGCACACACACGAACACATAAACGCACACAAACACACACATACACACACATGAACATACACACACATACACACACGAACACGAACACGCACACACAAACACACACACGAACACGCACACGAACACGCACACACACAAACATGAACACACAAACACGAACAAACACACGAACACACACACACAAACACACACACAAACACACACATACACACGAACAAACATACACACACACATACAGACGCACACTTTAAGTTAAGAGATGTCGTCTCCCTCCGAGAGACGTTCAGCAGCAGAAACGTTGTGGGAACGTTATTTTGAAGCCTGCAGGTCGACACGGAGCGGCTCACCTGTCCTGCGATGAGTCGTGATGACACTACATGAAGCCGCCCCCCCCATGCCCCCCCCATGCCCCCCCACCCTCGTGTTACCACTCGTCTGACCTCGGTTGTAGCTAGAAGGGGATACAGCTACGGATAGAAGGGGATACAGCTACGGCCGGAAGTTACGCAAAGTTATGCTAAATCTCGCACTTTCTAGGCTAATAAAAATTATATAATTTCAAGACTTTCACGCATGGAAATGTGCGTTTGTTCCCAGGGAGTATTTTAATCTAAAACCGCGATCTTTTTCCTAAACTTAAAAAGGTTTTTTGGTGCCTGAACTTAACTTTGCCGTAGCTGCGTGCCTTCTAGCTTTAACCTCTGACCTCCTGATCGGTGTGAAGCCGAGGACCAACTTCAAGGAGAAATCCCCCCAAAACGCTCCCTCAGAATCACAGAGCACCTCCTCCACCGAGTCCTATCTTTTCTCTCTGTGTGATCTCACGGTTGGTCAGGTTCCAGTAATTTTAGGGTGTTTTATTTTGTTGTTGTTTTAATGTGAAAGCGAGCAGACAGGAAACAAGGGATGTAAGAAAGGACTTTTGGTACGTCGTCTTTTATTCCAACCGGGGGAAATGTTCTCATTTTATTTCATCCTGGCTGCAGCGCTTCGTTAGTTCTCGTTGCTGAATGCGAACCCTCGCGGCCGTCTGAAATCTCAAATCTGGAACGAGTTCGTACTACGTCTCCTGAACGCAGCATTACGTCACCGATCGCTGCCATTCGGTTGATTTCTTTCTGAAGATAAACGGCCAGTAAAACACTTTGTTGGAACGTGAGGCCTCCTGCACGCTGGCTGCGTGGTGTGAGCGTTTATATTTGGGCTCCCATGGTAACAGGTTAGAGCGTCTCGAGGCCACGGCGAAAATGCGTGCACGCTAGAAATAAATCGGTTTTATTATAAATAAAACCGACTCCTATTTTTCACTCGACACGCCAGTGTGTTGGAAGCGTTTCCAGGCAAAATAGAATAAGAAAAGATGTTTATATGTCATTTAGACACAAATACATATTAATAAATGACATGTTGATGTTTGAGAGTCTCGAGGTTTTGATTTAAATGCAGATTTATAAATGTAATTAAACAACAAATTGATTTTCTAATATGTCACCTGTCAATCCAAAAGGAAATATTCTGGAGCTTATTTCACCGTCGATACTGCCGATGTTGTCTTTGCTGTAATCGGATCAGAATATATTTATGTTTATGGGAAACATCCATGTGTCCAAACAAGGCTAGCACCTTTCTGGTGTGTAAAGACATAGAAAACACCACGCAGCCAGTGTGTAGCCGGCCTTAGAAAGCGGTAGTGATTGCCTTAAGGGAAGCTACGCTGAAAGTAAAAAGTTGAAAGTGTGTTTTCACTAGGGATGCACCGAATCCCGATTTTTGGGGTGGTTCGGCCGAGTCCCTCATCCTCTGTTTAAGATGAACCAATCTCACGCGCAGCAACTACCAAAGACGGCTTGGAAACCAAATGCCAAAAATGTCCCCTCGGTGAACGGCACAGCCAGGAATCCTTCAACCCAGGAAACTGCTCAGTGTTCATTCCGTCACCAGACGCACACACACACGCGTTGTAGCCGGATATTTTTTAGTTTTAATGTGAAAGCGAGCGGACGGGAAACAAGGGATGTAAGAAAGGACTTTCGCTGCATCGTCTTTATTCCAACCGGAGGAAATGTTCTCATTTTATTTCAGTCTGGCTGCAGCGCTTCGTTAGTTCTCGTTGATGAATATGAGCCCTCGTGCCGTCAAACCAGATCCATGTCCACTTCCTCACAGCCTGCTGCATTGAACCAGATCCATGTCCACTCTCTCACAGCCTACTGCATTGAACCAGATCCATGTCCACTCTCTCACAGCCTGCTGCATTGAACCAGATCCATGTCCACTTTCTCACAGCCTGCTGCATTGAACCAGATCCATGTCCACTCTCTCACAGCCTACTGCATTGAACCAGATCCATGTCCACTTCCTCACAGCCTACTGCATTGAACCAGATCCATGTCCACTCTCTCACAGCCTACTGCATTGAACCAGATCCATGTCCACTTCTCACAGCCTGCTGCATTGAACCAGATCCATGTCCACTTCCTCACAGCCTGCTGCATTGAACGCTCCACCTACGTAAACACCTTCCCGTAATCAACGGCGCCGTCATTACGGCGACCAGCGTAGCGCGCCGAGTTTAAGCGTAGGGTTCGGTTCCCTGGGAAGAAATTCTAAAGTTCAGCAGAAACCAGAACCTTGTCAAAAAGCCCAAATATTCAGCCGAATCCTGGACTCGGTGCATCCCTGGTTTTTACGTTACTAAATGAAGTGAACGGCAGAAAACCCCAAAACATCTTGAGGGGGGGATTTCTCCTTGAACGCATCACAGAGGAGACTACGATCCAACGAAGGAACGCAACGTTTGATCTTTTAACCCGTCGAGGTTTTGTTGTATTTGAAGTTTATTTTATTTTATTTTTTTTAAATCTTAAAAATCTGAAGGAAAGCTTCAGATTGTGACTTTTTTACGAAGTTTTTAAGAAGATAAAACTTGACCGTTTCGGGTTAAAAGACCAGAGCTCCTGTTTGCATCTGTGGCGAGCCGATTGGACGGCTGTCCCGAACGGGAACGTAGGATTGGTTGATGTGTCTCAGTCAGCCCTCCCCCTAGCCACCCCCCCACCCCACCCCCCCCTACCTGGCGGGCCAATCAGAGCCCTGCGTTTCACCCACACAGAGCGAAGGATTCAGGCTGTAGTTGCGTAAGGACGTTTTTCTGTTTGTGTAAAATAAATCTAGTTTTTATAATCGTTTTTATAAAAGTGGAAAACGTCTCGTTAGCGGCACCGCTGAGGATTCTGGGTCCTCGATCACCCGTCCAGTCCTGCCATCACACCCTCCGTCTCAGCCGGAGGTTTCACGTCATGTTAGGAAGGAAAGGAGACGTAGGAAGGAAAGGAGACGTAGGAAGGAAAGGAGAGGAGGAGGAGTCTCTGAGGAGAGTTGAGACTCGGCCGTTTGTCTGTCCTGTTTATTAGGTTTTATTTATATAAAAACATTAAAACATTAATTACACAACAAACACTTCTGCTAAATAACCAGGAAGTATTTGGCTTTACAGACTGGTACCTGAACGCGTCACGGTCTCACGGACTACGTTTACACGCACAGTAATATTCCACGATTATCCCAAATTTGATAAGTCATGAAAACAGCATATTCCTGATCCCGTATAAAGCAAATATCTTAAAAAGGAATATCTCCTTCTACGTTCCCCCTCTCATTCCCCCTGCTCTGGCGTTTCCCCCTCTCATTCCCCCTGCTCTGATGTTTCCCCCTCTCATTCCCCCTTGCTCTGGCGTTTCCCCCTCTCATTCCCCCTGCTCTGATGTTTCCCCCTCTCATTCCCCCTGCTCTGGCGTTTCCCCCTCTCATTCCCCCCTGCTCTGGCGTTTCCCCCCTCTCATTCCCCCCCTGCTCTGATGTTTCCCCCTCTCATTCCCCCCTGCTCTGGCGTTTCCCCCCTCCCCCTCTCATTCCCCCTTGTTTTGGTGTTCCCCCCCTCTCATTCCCCCCTGCTCTGGCTTTTTCCCCCTCCCCTCTCATTCCCCCTGCTCTGGCGTTTTCCCCTCCCCTCTCATTCCTCCTGCTCGTGTGTTTCCCCCTCCCCCTCTCATTCCCCCCTGCTCTGATGTTTCCCCCCTCCCCTCTCATTCCCCCCTGCTCTGATGTTTCCCCCTCTCATTCCCCCTGCTCGTGTGTTTCCCCCTCTCATTCCTCCTGCTCTGGCGTTTCCCCCTCCCCTCTCATTCCCCATGCTCTCATTCAGTTTAAACAGAGAGAAGTTCTTCTACTTGGTGCACAGAGATCACTTTTGGCTCAAAACTTAACGCTTAAAAACCAAACGGTAGCGGTGGAGATGGAGCCTTTGAGGAATATTGTTATATTTGCGTGTAAACGTAGTCGCTGGACCCCGAAGACGCTGCTGCAAGTTCCTCTTCTTCCTCCTCTTCCTCTTCTTCATATCACTGTGTGAGTTTTCTCTTCACGTCGAGAACATTTGACTTCTCTTCATCGCCGCGTCAGCTAACGGGAGTAAAGTTATTTATATCATTGTGTGTGTGTGTGTGTTTTGTTTTTTTTAAAGTCTCGTCCTTATCTTCTAAGGAACAGAGAAGCAGTTTTAAGTTTTAAGGAGAAACGGTCCAATCAGACGCCTCATTTTTTTTTTTTTTAAACACAAAAGCTGCCACCTGATTGGCTGAACATCCCCCGACACACACACACACACACACGGGGAGTTTTATTTCATGGTTTGTTTTTAATTTAATGTTTTATTTTTTAAAAGCTGAAGGGATTAGTAACGCGAGCGTCTCCTGATTGATCACAAATCTTTATTTTTCTTTTCACCCACACGCGCTACGACTTACTGTGTAACTAAAGACTCTGTTTTTTTTTGGTTTGTGTAATTGCATGATTGATACAATAAAAGTATTTTTTTCTAGTCTTCCAGAAAAATGGAAAAAAAAGAAAAGTTCTGATCAGTTTGATGAGTTTTGTAAGTTTTTGATTTACAAACTATGGAACAGCAGATTTTAAAGATTGTACCACATAGCAGAATACAACTGTTGAAATGTATATAAAATGTCTATAATAACTATTAAATGGTGTACCTGTACAGAAGATGCTGCTCCGCTCGTCTCTCGGTGTGAAAATGCCACACGCACACACAAACATACACATACACAAATACACACACTGATATTCAGACACACAGAGACACACACATAAGGACTACTAGCCAGTCAGAAGCAGAGTATGAGGGCGTGCCCTGACAGTACCTAGGTAAGGACTACTAGCCAGTCAGAAGCAGAGTATGAGGGCGTGCCCTGACAGTACCTAGGTAAGGACTACTAGCCAGTCAGAAGTAGCTAGGTAAGTGTTTTCTGTTGGAGATGGTAAGTCCCTTTGGGGGGGGGGACTTTGGGCTTTTTCACTTCGTAAACCTAAAACGTGCACAACAAAGATATATAACACAATATAGGAAAGGGGGGGGGGGCCCAAAAAGCATAATATGAGCACTTTAAAGAGGTTTTCATAAGGTCTATCTCTGTAGGGATCAGACAGCACTCCCCCTAAGACCACCAATAGGTAAGACCTAAACCACCTACAGGTGGAGCTGTCTGCCCCCAAGGCCTCAAGTTCAGTCTGTCACGACTCACCGTATCAAATGCCTTTTGAACACCAGTCTGCAGAGATTTCCATGATCTATTTCCCTGCGCATGATGTCGGGTAAATAGAGTAGGCATGATTCAGTAGAATGGGACCTCCTGAATCCAGATTGGAATTCAAACATGAAGTTGTTTTTATTCACGTTTTCATTGAATTGCTCATTGACCAACTTTTCAAATTTTTGTGACTTTGCACAAACTAGAGACTAGTCTGTAGTTACCAGGATCGTGGCTGTCTCCCTTTTTTAAAAAGGGGTAGCCTACTACCTTGGCCCTCTTGAGGTCATTGGGGAAAACACCAGATTCAACAGACGGGTTAAAAATATGGGCGATGTGAGGGGCTATTTGGGCAGCAGGCATCTCGTAAAAATCGAGGGGATAAGCCACCGAACCCTGATATCGGTGCTAAATAACCCAGAGGAAGGGTGAAGATTGGAGACCAGAGGGGTATTGCACAAAACCAGGATAAGGGATTAAGCCGGGATATTCAGGTTATCCTGGATGAATTTAGCTTTGACTTGGTTGCACAAAAGCAGGTTGAATTAAGCCCAGCCAAGTAACCATGGCGATTTATTCTTTGCAGCTAGCCTGGTCCAGAGCAGGCTAACAGCCAGGCTAAGATTAATCCTGGAGTCTGATGTGTTAAATCAGCTGACGCTCTGATCAGAAATAAACGTGTTTAACAGTTATTCCGTTGTCTTCTGAATGTGTTCTGCTTCATTTTATTAACATGCATTACTTGTTGCTATTGCTGTCACGAGTTTGATTTAAATCCTACTACTGCAGTTGTTGAGATGGTAATGGTAAAAAGTGGGACGATCATACGGAGGAAATGGGCTTTTCCTCCGCTGCTGTCCCCGTGAAATGTGCCCCCGCCCGGGCGGCGGGGGGAGGCAGGGGGATCCTCCCACACCGTGCAGCGGACTCTAAAAGAGACTTTTAACATCAATAACGACGAAAATTGCACCTGATCAAATGTCCTTTTTTACCAAATGGGAGTGAGAATGTGTTGGAATGCCACAAAGCTTCTTAATCTTTTTATTTTGGGGCTGTCACTTGTAAAAAAAAACATGAATAATAACAGGCTACATTGTTTTATAGATATGCTTACAGTGTGTATTGAAGTCACTTCTTTTTCTAGTTTTTGTCCAGTCATGCTTGTTCTGTATGAACATTAATTGTAGAAATATATTTAGAATAAGACATAGCTTATGGAGATTTGTGCATATGGTTGTAAAACATATTCTCGCATTATGAATAAGCTTTGAAATTAAGCCTAGTCCTTATAAATTTCCCAGGAACAAGAATTATTATTTTTTTATTTATATAGTACTTTACAGGCTACTCAAATACACTTTACAATAAAACCAACACATAAAACAAGCATATTAAAGCAATTAAAACGTGCAGTGACTAAGTAGATTTTTTTTAAATCCATACTATTCAGTCGGTCCGCTATTGTCTGTCGGGCTTTTTCTTTCCGTTTGATAACAGCCGTATTTCCCTTTTTGCATATTATATAGTATATATAATATATTATATGTTTCACCTCCTCGTAAATTTCCATTAGAAGCTGCTGCTCAGCGGGTGAAACATACGCTGCACACGTCTTTTCCATTTCTACATCAGTAAATCTGTGATCGATACCGTGGTCTATTTAAGAAATCCGTGAACGGCTAGCTGCTCCTGCTAGCCTTGTCTGGACACATGGATGTTTCCCATAAATATAAATATATTCTGATCTGATTACAGCAAAGACAACGTCGGCAGTATTGACGGTGAAAAAGGCCCCTTAATATTTCCTTCTGGATTGACAGGAAAATAATTAGAAAATTAGAAAATAATTATTTTTTTTAAATTACATTTATATATCTGCATTTATGTCAAAACCTCAAGACTTTCAAACATCAACATGTCATTTATTAATATCTATAATGTCATTTAGGCACAAATAGATGACATCTTTTCCTATTCTATTGTGCCTGGAAACTCTTCCAACACGCTTGCGTGTCGCCTGAAAAATAGGAGTCGGTTCTATTTCTAGCACGCAACGTGTTTTCGGCGAGGCTCGAGCGTGTCACGCAGTCAGCGTGCAAGATCTAACCTGT
>CM046806.1:31311890-31319390 GCA_025617405.1 Perca schrenkii | reverse complement strand
AGTCACGCAAAAGCACCACTTTAATTCTTGTGTTTACCAGAGATGTTCTCGTACGTTTCTTGGAAATAAGTCATTTAGCATGAAAAAAAGCATCAAACATGACTAATGGACTAAAGAGATCTAAGTTGACTAAGACCAAAACCACCGATTAGTCGACTAATCCACTAAGAGGGAGCAGCCCTTCAGCATAGTATCGCAATACTTTCCGTGGCAATACTGTATCGATACACAGACGCCAAGTATCGAGCTTTTATTCTATATGTGTTGATCAGTCTGTCTGCTTGACAATCACATTTAGCAGCAATACAATTGAAGTGAGATGAACAAACAAAGAAATGTATCTTTTTAGATAAAACAGATGTTGACAAAGAGATTGGGAAAAATTTGAAGTTGGAAAAAAGGTAATAAATTGTAATATATCGCAGAATATTACAATATGTTTAAAATCGCAATAATATCGTATCGTGACGTAAGTATTGTGATGATATCGTATCGTGAGGCCTCTGGTGATTCCCACCCCTATTATCTAGGGATGCACTGAATCCAGGATTGGGCTTCTGATTCGGCTGAATATTTGGGCTTTTTGACGGGGTTCTGTTTCTGCCGAACATTAGAATTTTTTTCCCAGGGAACCGAACCCTACGCTTGCACTCGGCGCGCTACGCTGGTCGTCGTAGTGACGGCGCCGTTGATTACGGGAAGGTGTTTACGTAGGTGGAGCGTCCAATGCAGTAGGCTGTGAGGAAGTGGACATGGATCTGGTGAGCAGAAAAAGTTGTTGTTTGTCAGAACTTTCAGTCTAAAGAAGGCCATTCAAGTCCAGCTCCATGTTCAATCTCTTCAATGCTGATTGGTCTGGTGGTGGCGAGGACCCTAAACTATACACAACATGGCCGCTGTTACAACATCTGGTCTGAAACATCTGGAAGAATACGAGTTGTGCATGAAGGAATCTCCAGACAGCAGCCAGAATGCAGCAACTTCAGGTACAGCAAAGGAAGGACAGTCCCTGTTTGACTTCATTCATGTGTTTACTGGGTTTGTCACTGCCCGATGTGAGTCTCGCATGCTCAGATTTAAACGGTTTACGGCATAACGTGTCATCCTGAAATTTGTGAAATCCATAAAACAATAAACTTTTCTCTTTACATACAATAACAGAAGATGGAAATCATTTCAAAAATGGTGTAGCAACTCTATGAATATTTGATTGCTAACGTTAGCTCAAAACGCCATTCAAGTGACAGCCTTTGTTGTGTTTGATTGCTAACTTGTAGCTAGCAGTGAACGAACTTCGTTGTAGGTCAATTGTTATTATATTGACGTTACAGAAGTCTCTTGTTAGCATCTTGTAGGCTACTTGTCGGAAAGTGACGCATGCGCAAATCACATCTGCACTCGACTCACATCGGGCAGTGACAGTGTTAATGGACTGAGGATGGGAGGAGGATTCAGCAGAATCTTAACCAGTGGATTCGGTATTCGGCCGAACCCCCAAAAATCTGGATTCGGTGCATCCCTAGTATTATCAGCACAAAGGGAAAATATCGTTACATTTCGTCATCTTTAAATTGTGCTTTTATTTAAAAAATTCCCACTTAATATTTAATCTAAAAAAATGTTATCATAGTTTTGTCTGCTCTTTTATTTTTGTCTCGTTAAGCACTTTGTTTTAATAAGTGCTTTATGAAGTTATTCTCATCCAGCAGTAGGGTTGGGCATCGTTTGGATATTAATAATTCCGATTCTTCCTTTCGATTACGCTTCTCATCGATTCTCGATCCCAATTCTTTGAGTGGTGGAGTTACAACGGGTCACATGCTTATTTCACAAATAAGAGGAAAGTTTTATTTTGATTCAAAGGTGGGTGGCAGTTTGACGGGGCTTTATCAATGTAAAATAAAGCCAGACTAGAGCGCTAGTTCTTACTGTGCTCAATGGCTGCAACACAACAAGCGCCTGGCCGCTACGGAAACCAAAACTTGTGCATGTTAATTTTGGAACCCATGATCAGATTTGAAACCAAATCCTCCAAACGATTCCAAGTAGGAATCGGTTCTCGGTGCCCAACCCTATCCAGTAGTTAAAGAGCAGGATTCATGATTCATCAGGAGTCTTTGTGTTTTTTGTGCGACGTGACCTCTCTCTCACTGACCTGCAGCGTCTTGACCTTCCTCATGTCTGCGTTGGTTTTCTCCACCAGATCCTGCGTTCTGAAGAGCAGGAGGGACAGCTGCTGAGTCTCGGCACTGCACAGCTGCTCAGCCTCCTGGTTCTGCATCAGCTTCTCCCTCAGCGTGCCCTTGTTCTCCAGCAGCAGCGCCGCTTTCTGTCCACAGAGAGACAGAGTCAGAGACACAGATTCAGAGAGACAGAGACACAGAGTCAGAGACGCAGAGAGACAGAAAGTCAGAGAGTCAGAGACACAGAGAGACACAGAGAGACAGAGAGACAGAAAGTCAGAGAGTCAGAGACACAGAGAGTCAGAGACACAGACAAACAGAGACAGAGACTCAGAGACACAGAGAGACAGAGAGTCAGAGAGTCAGAGATGCAGAGAGTCAGAGATACAGAGATGCAGAGAGACAGAGTCAGAGACGCAGAGACACAGAGTCAGAGATGCAGAGAGACAGAGACAGAGATACAGAGTCAGAGAGACAGAGGCACAGAGTCAGAGATGCAGAGAGACAGAGACAGAGAGACAGAGAGACAGAGACACAGAGTCAGAGAGACAGAGACATAGAGTCAGAGATGCAGAGAAGCAGAGAAGCAGAGAGACAGAGACAGAGATGCAGAGACACAGAGACACAGAGAGACTCAGAAAGATGCAGCTCAGCTTTTATATTAACGTTCTTTCCTTCAGTAGTTACAGTTTAACTACATTTAAATGTTTTAAATACATGTGAAATAGGTTGAAATGAAATGCTTCAAACTTGCACAGTGTTGCATGATGGGAGAATACTAGGACTACTGGGACTGGGCATCGCTCGTGTGAAGAAGAGCTTTGCTAAATGTTAACTTCGCAGTCAACAGTGTCTTTAACTATTCTCCTGTATTGTAAGAGACGTGCGCTGCAAGGTTAAGATGGTGCGGTCCACTTTAGGGGTGTCTGAAGTCAGTAGGAAACATGTCTACGGGTAAGAAGGATATATACAAAGTTTACGGACCCCTGAATGGTTATTTTTACCTCCTTTAGGGAGTGGGTTGTCTTTCATTTTCTTTAAAGGGGGGATAAATCTACCTTTTGTTGGTTCATAACCCATAGTATGGTCTGGGTCCGGACTTTGAGAAACGCTGTCCTACAGACCATAAGTGTGTCTCAGAAAGGCAGTGAGATACCAGGGGTGGAGCCAGACCTTGTAAACATTCGGGGCTCAGCCCAAACCTAGGAGGGGGTCCGGGGTCATGCTCCATTTACGGCATCTACAGTATTTGCACTATTTTTCAAGCCATTTGATAATAGAATGCCTAAAATCTAGGGCTGTCCTCGACTAAAGAAATTCTTAGTGGACTAACACTTATAGGATTTAGTCGACTAATGGATTAGTTGATTTAATTGACAGAGCTGTGCTCTTTGAGAGGTGGTTAAGACTAGAAAAGCACAATATAAATGTAGTTAATTAATCATCTGTAAAACTGAGTTTCTCCACAATTAATCCTGCAAAAGCACCACTTTAAATCTTGTGTTTACCATAAATGTACTCAGAAGTTTCTTGGAAATGAGTAATTAAGCACGAATAAGCATAAAAAATGACTAATGGACTAAAGAAATCTTAGTCGACTAAGACCAAAACGACCAAATAGTCGACTAATCGACTAAGGGGTGGCAGCCCTACTAAAATCTTTACATAATTTGGGGAAAACATGATAGTTACAGACAAAGAATCATCCTGTGGAGCCTATATCATATTTTGTATCTTTTCTTCTCCAACTGTCTTCATTCTGAAACCAGAACACAAGTGTTGAGAATGACTAATTTTCACTTCTGCCACCTAAGAAGAGGCAAAAATTGTCTGATGTTACAGTTTTTTAAGTTGCATAACATAGGTAGGGAAGGGATTTGGCATGAAAAGCATTACTAATATTGAAACCTATTTTCAGTAGAGTTCCCAGGATGAAGGTTGATATGGCAGATGTAACAGAAGAGGAGTGAGTGGGGAAATGACACAAAGTTGAAGTTATTTTAAAACCCTAAAAGATTCGGGGCTTTTGATAAAACATTCGGTGGCTCGAGCCCCAGAAGCCACCTCCTCGCTCTGCCCCAGTGAGATACCCTGTCTTCGTGAGCGCTCTCGTACGCCGCGATGCCTTCAGTGTACAGTCTGTGGATCTCGTTCATCACGGCTTTGTGTTGCTGCTCCACGGTGAACTTTGCGTCCGCCAGATCGGCTCGCTGCTGCCGGCAGTGGGACGAGATCTGCTTCCTGAAAAAAACAAAAACAAAAACAAAACAGAGACATCATGAATCTGAGGGCAGCAGAAGAAGATCCTAGGGCTGGGAAAAAAATCGATTTGATTTAAAAATCGAGTTGGTAGGTCAAATCGATTCATATTTTCAAAAAATTGATTTTGGATGTTTAACAATCTTTGTTGCACACTGCACAGTGACTTTCAGTTGGAGAAAGGGTTTGCCTTTGCAATTTTGTCTATGTTGACGCACTTTAATTAAATACTATAAATATATATTTTTAAAATATATTTACAGTTCGCAGTTATTTTGTTTTAAATGGAAGGGGGGGAAAATCGACTTGAATCGTAAATCAATCGATTTTTTTAGTGAAACAAATCGCCCAGCTCTGGAAGATCCCTTAGAGACAGTGGTTCTCAAGCCTTTTTCAATAATGTTCCCCCTTTGAACAGTGTTTCTAAGCCATGTACCCCCTAACCAGCGTGAATAATTGTTGGTAGAAAAGAAAAGTGTCTATAAAGAAGAAAAATCCAGCGATGCCAGAGATAGATTTACTAAACAACAGCCTTGGACCTGGAAAACATTTAGATGATGATGGAAAAATTAGACAAAAACTTGGAAAAAGACGGTAGAAAGAAGGAAGGAAGGAAGGAAATAATAGGTCGAAAATAGAAATAAATACTTCCAAAAAGCGACAAACTTCGAAAAAAGTGACAAAAACTTTGAAAAAAGCGACAGTATAAAATAAAAAAAAGACAGTAGAAGTAACAACAGCCTTGTAACTGAAAAACATTTGCAAAAAGTGTCCCGTACCCCCTGCAGTCCTCTAGAGTAACCCTAGGGGGACACGTACCCCCTGTAGTCCTCAAGAGTACCCCTAGGGGGACACATACCCCCTGTAGTCTTCCAAAGTACCCCTAGGGGGACACATACCTCCTGCAGTCCTCCAGAGTACCCTTAGGAGGACACATACCCCCTGGAGTCCTCTAGAGTACCCCTAGGGGGACACGTACCTCCTGCAGTCCTCCAGAGTACCCCTAGGGCACATGTGTCAAACTCAAGGCCCGGGGGCCAAATCTGGCCCCTCGCAGGTTTTGATCCGGCCCGCATTTCAATTTAGGTTCACAATACATTTAGGCCCACCTAATTTTATTTATTTGTAGTTTATTTAAATAGGGACAGATACAAAAAAACATAGATTATTACAGAAATAACAATCCGATGCCTTGTATCACAGTGTTTGTAGCCATGGCTAATTCGCAACACCTGTCCCTAGGAGGGCTTCTAACAGTTCAAATAATAGAAGAAATCAAATTGAATACAATAAAATGTCCAAAAAAAAAGAAGTTAACAGCAATAAAAATAAGTGTAGTAAATAAACACATTAACTCTGACTCACACAGATGCACACCTCACATACACACAGCTATGTATTTCATATGGCATGATCACACTGCTGCTGCTGTATTAACCATGCTTTTACTAGTTTTTTAAAGGTGGACAATTTGGGTATAGTCTTTATATTTGTAAGGAGCCAGTTCCACAGTTTGGCTCCCTTCACGGAAAAAACATTTTGGGCAAAAGAGGTTTTACAAAATTGAATTTTATAGTCTCCACACGCAGCAGCTCTGGTGGATCTTGAAGATTCCAACATGTTCACGAATTTACAAAGTGGCTCAGGTGCAAAAAAACAACTGTATGTATCTTAGATTAACAAAATTAACAAAGTAAGATTTTATATTTATTTAAAATGTAACAGTGATGGAATCGAATGGGCTTGTTATCCAAAATTTTTAGGGCACGATTATAAAGCCCCTCAATTTTTGTCGCTTTTTCCAAAGTTTTTGCTGCTTTTTCCGGCGGTTTATGCATATTTTTCAATGCTTTAGGCACTTTGTTTTAACGGTTTTGCCGCTTTACTCAATGTTTTGCCACTTTCATGGAAGTTTTTGCCACTTTCTGATGTTTTTGTCACTTTTTCAGACAATTTTGATGCTTTTTTTCGGCCTTTTTTCAACTTTTTGGGCGCTTTTTTTTCCCAACGTATTTGTCGTATTTGTCTTTTTTGGGGCTTTTGTTAACGCCCAAAATGTAATTGAGAAGACCACAGTATATGAGAAATGCAATAATACAGTCAAAATATTTCACTTTTTCTCTTAAATAAAAGCATGTCAATAATAATCTACATGTCTGACCCTTGATGTGATTCTCATTTTCCAGTGTGGCCCTCTGGGAAACTGAGTTTGACACCCCTGCCCTAGGGGGACATGTACCCCCTGCAGTCCTCCAGAGTACCCCTAGGGGGACACGTACCCCCTGGAGTCCTCCAGAGTACCCCTGTCATCCCCAAGGGGGGAAGCAATATTTTTTTTCCCACTATGGCCACGCCAAGGCCCGCCCTTCAATAGCATTCACACACCACTATTGGCCAGGCGTCCATGCTTACATGCACAGGTCCTATCCCCTGACCAATGATATAATATCGGCCCGATATGGTCTTTTTTTTAATCGGTATCGGTTCGATGTCAAATTATATATAATCATATAAATATAACTTTTTTCTTCTGAAAATCTGATGACAGTCATATTTTGCACACAGGTAAAAGTGCCCAATATCCGTCATTTCGGAAAATAAATCACAAAAGTAAAAAAAAAAATGCGTTTTGGAAAATAGTTCTTAATTTGATTATCATAAAAATTAGTTTTCTATACAGAGATATCGACATCAGTAAATATCGGTATCGGCCATAACAGCAATATTAATAAAGGGTTATCGGTATCGGTCACAATTTTCACATCGGTGCATGACTAATTATTAGATTAAATTAGATGAGATAATACTTTATTTATCCCACCATGGGGAAATTCACTTATTACAGCAGCAGTTTTTCCACAATAAAAACCAACAAACAACCAAACAAACAACAGGCAAAAAACAGACAATGTGCAAAAAAAACCACAGAATGAATGTAAAGTGTCATTATAAAAAAAGTATTTAAGTAAAGTGAGGTGGCCATAGTGCAAAAAAAATACTGTAATGTAAGTAAGTAACTGACGTGGAATTAGATTGAAAAAATATGTAATTAATATGT
>CM046806.1:31286890-31306890 GCA_025617405.1 Perca schrenkii | reverse complement strand
CTGCTCCTTCTGCAGCTTGTCCTGATGGATCCACACGGAGGAAACGGGCTCAGTGGTCCGTTAGCAACGTTAGCAACGTTAGCACTCTTACAGTTTTTTTCGATTGCTAGACGACAGTGGGCACAACTGGAGTCACATGTGCAAAACTCTAACTCCAGTCTGCACAGCAGTAGTTCATGTGGACCAAACTCTAGTTCTATTTTCATCGCTTGAACACAGTTTTCAAAACTCTACACACTTATCCCATGACTTTAACCACAACGTGCACAACACTGTAGATTTACAGCACTTTGTTCAAATGCTAACACACTGCTGTCAAAACTGTTAACCACACATTCAAAACAGAATAGATTTCAGTCTGGTGCCTATCAAACACTGCTGATTGCAATTCTAGCTGAAAGCCTGAGTAGGTGTCTTATTTTAGACTAGTTAGTGAACATATACGGTATTTATACAGAGAAAGCTCAGAAAGACTTTTTTTGTATACAATCACCAAATAAGAATGAAACAATTATACACTGTACCGTTAGAGAGAAACAGGTAAAAGAGCAAAGATACCAACATGTCCAGGTAAGATGACTGAGGTTATGTACACAGCTATAAAAAAAAGTGAAAAACACTATATCTTTACAATAGTAAAACTGTGTTCTTACTGTTTTTCAGAAAGTAATGAAGGTGGAAGCAATAGAAACACCAAATTAATTTTTATTTAGAGATGATGCAGACATCCAGTGTGATGAAGAAGTTGTGCCCACTGTCGTTTAGCAATCGGAAAAAACTGTAATACAGCCATGGTTACAACGCGTAAACACATCAGCAATCAGCATGTTAACATTATGTTTCCTTCTGTCATCTGGGTGTGTGTGTGTGTGTGTGTGTGTGTGAGAGAGACTGTGTGTGTGTGTGTCTGTTTGTGTGTGTGTGAGAGAAATGTGTGTGTGTGAGTGTGAGAGAAATGTGTGTGTGTGTGTGTACCTGTGTGTGTGTGTGTGTGTGTCTGTGTGAGAGAGAAATGTGTGTGTGTGTGTGTGTGTGTGTGTGTGTGAGAGAAATGTGTGTGTGTGTGTGTGTGTATGCGAGTGAAGTGTGTGTGTGTGTGTGTGTATGTGAGTGTGTGTGTGTGTGTGTGTGTGTGTGTGTGAGAGAGACTGTGTGTGTGTGTGTGTGTGTGTGTGTGTGTGTGAGAAATGTGTGTGTTTGTGTGTGTGTGTGTCTGTGTGTGAGATAAATGTGTGTGTGTATGTGAGTGAATTGTGTGTGTGTGTGTGTGTGAGAGAGAAATGAGTGTGAAGTGTGTGTGTGTGTATGTGAGTGAAGTGTGTGTGTGAGAGAGAAATGTGTGTGTGGAAGTGTGTGTGCATGTGTGTGTGTGTGTGTGTGTGTGAGAGAAATGTGTTCAGACACAAACTTACTACACATTTATGTTGAGTGTGAGTGTGTGTGTGTGTGTGTGTGTGTGTGTGTGTGTGTGTGTGTGTGTGTATGTGTGTTTGTGTGTGTGTGTGTGTGTGTGTGTATATGTGTTTGTGTGTGTGTGTGTGTGTGTGTGTCAATGTGAGACCTACTCATAATAAGGAACATCCCGTGATTGTGTGTGTGTTACCTTGAGAAACAGAGTGAGGATCTCCTCTCTCTTCTTGGCCATCTCCTCCTCGGCCTGAGCTCTCTGCTGCAGGAGCAGCATCTTCTCCTCCTCCGTCTTCGCTCCTCCTTTACTTCCTCCTCTTTTCTTTGGCATGATTCCCCCTCTTCTCTTTCTCACTCCGCTGCTTTGATACCAGACTGCACAACACCTGGATGCCAGAAATAAAAACAGGGTTTTCTCTACATTCATCTTTCTTTGTAGTCATTCTCGGTCGTTTGTAGGTTTTTTTGTGTCTCTTTGAAGTAACTTTGAGTCTCTTGGTGGACATTTTGTGTCTCCTTATAGTCATGTTGCATCCATTTTTTAGATGTTTTTATCTTTATTTTATTTTTTATTTTATTAGTTTATTTGTCAGGGACAATGTACAAAATACATTAATCTTACGAAAAGATGTTTTGTACCAGAGTTAGCTAATGCTAATTTCCATCTGCAGTCCCCGGGCAGGTGCACACAATATTAAAACATATTACAAATAACTGTCAATGGTAATAAGAAATACATGCAAGATTACACTAATCAATGTTTAAATAAAAAACTAATCAAAAAACCATCACAGCCTAAAATATATACAACATCAAAAACATTTACCTCAATATTACATTTGTAAACTTTTAAGTGTGCTGATGCTCACATAGCTAAAAATCTATCTTTGTAGTCATTCTGGGTCCGTTGTAGTTGTTTTGAATACATTTTTACAAATTTCACATTTCTTTATGGTCATTATTAGGGTTGTTTTTGTTGATTTGTTTCTATTTTCAGTCGTTGGCGTCTTTTTTTGTCATTTTTTCTCTCCTTGTAGTCATTTTGAATCAATTCCTTTACGTTTTACATGTCTATTTTGCGTTTTTGGTAGTTTGTAGTCATTTTGAATCAATTTGTAGGCGTTTTATCTCTCTTTGTGGCTTTCTTGTAGTCATTCTGGGTCGATTGCAGTCGTTTTGTGTGTGTTTTTGGTCATTTTGTGTCTCTTCATTGTCATTTTACCTCTCTTTGTAGTCATTTTTTGTATGTTTTAGTCATTTTGTGTCTCTTTGAAGTCATTTTGGGTCATTTGTGTTCGTTTTGTGTGTGTTTTTGGTCATTTTTTCTCTCCTTGTAGTCCTTTTGAATCAATTATTTTACGTTTGACGTGTCTTTTTTGTATTGTGGGTAGTTTGTAGTCATTTCAAATAATTTTTTAGGCGTTTCATCTCTCTTTGTGGCTGTCTTGTGTCTCTTTGTAGGGATTTTGGGTCGTTTGTTGTCGGTATGTGTATGTTTTTTTATCGTTTTGTGTCTATTTTTAGTCTGTAGTCATTTTGTATAAATGTTTAGGTGTTTTGTCTCTCTTTATGGCGGTCTTGTGTCTCTTTGTAGTCATTTTGGGTCGTTTGTAGTCGTTTTGTGTATGTTTTTGGTCATTTTTTGTCTCCTTGTTGTTATGCATCAATTATTAGTCATTTTACCTCTCTTTGTAGTCATTTTTTGCATGTTTTTGTGGTCATTTTGTGTCTATTTGTAGGGATTTTGGGTCATTTGTTGTCGGTATGTGTATGTTTTTTTATCGTTTTGTGTCTATTTTTAGTCTGTAGTCATTTTGTATAAATTTTTAGGCGTTTTTTCTCTCTTTGTGGCTGTCTTGTGTCTCTTTGTAGTCATTTTGGGTTGTTTGTAGTCGTTTTGTGTATGTTTTTGTCTCCTTGTTGTTGTTTTGCATCAATTATTTTACGTTTTACATGTCTATTTTGCGTTTTGGGTTGTTTGTAGTCATTTTGAATCAATTTGTAGGCGTTTTATCTCTCTTAGTGGCAGTCTTGTGTCTCTTTTTAGTCATTCTGGGTCGATTGCAGTCGTTTTGTGTGCTTTTAGTCATTTTGTGTCATTTTGTGTCTTTATGTAGGGATTTTGGGTCATTTGTTGTCGGTATGTATCAATTATTAGTCACTTTACCTACTACTACTTATGGTTTTGTATCTATTTTTAGACATTATATGTATGTTTTTGGTCATTTTTTGTCTCCCTGTAACTTTAGTCGTTTGGCATCAAGTCTTGCTAATTTAATTTAAGACCCCACATTAAATACCACCAGGCTGCTGTAACGGAGTCTTTGAGTAAATTAAACATGTAACGTTAACGGTAGTCGCCATTTAGCGGCGCCGTGTGTAAAATATAAAGTAAATATAGCCTAATAAACTTACCGTTGACAAGACTGTCGGTGGTGTGTTTGTGTTCGTCTCCGTAGCAACGGCTTTGTTGGATCAAACCAACTGTTAGAAATAATGGGGGGGTGAAAATGCCCCAAGAAATCTTAGAATGACCCTAAAAACGTGATTTTGTGTGTGTGTGTATATATATATATTTACCAGTTTAGGTCAATATCATAATCATATTAAAGATGCAATCGATAATAATGATAACATTTAGCCACTGGATGTCGCAGACCCTCCCACCTCCCCAATGGATTTTCTTCTTTTTTTCAGGTATGTAAATAGTAGAAAGTCAGACATCAAAATAGACAGCATTTTAAAATTAAATGCTGAATAGATAACCAAAATGATTGCTTATGATGATAAAATGTAGATACACTTATTATCTCATTATTGACAGTCTACATTAACATTAAAAATCCTTTTAATCTCTCCACAATGGATGTGGCTCTCCCTTTCCACTGCATACACGTCATGGGCGCAACAATTGTCACACTTATTCAATTCAATAAGCTTTATTGGCATCAACAAAACACGTCAACCAAAACAGTCGGATACATAACACATATTAAATACATATGCGCCTTAAGAGCCCATAGAAAATATGTATTGTAGTCGGTTATTTTGGTACCATGGATGTGTTTTAATATATGTATTTTTGTATTTAAAAATATATATATTTTCGTGTTTTTAAAAATGCGCAGAATAAATCTAAAATAAAACGTAGTAATTACGTAAACTGACCGTTCCATGCGATGTTCGCTTCGCTGGGGAATTTTCTGTTGCAATACCGCGAGTGGCCACTGGATGAAATCAGCGGAGAGGCTCAGCGCTGTTCGTGGGTGCTTGGCTTAGTCTGCCGTAAAAATCTACAAAGAAGAAGAAGATGAAGCGGAAGTGAGGTCCTTTTGTTTTGAAAGAGGGAAATTTAAAACTCGGCGGATAATCAAACGTAAACATAAAACCAGCGGAATAAATCCTCCCAAAACGAGACCAAGATGCTCTCAGTCTGACATTTTCACATCCCCGAATGTAAAGTAAGTGTTTATTCAACGTTTTCCTCGCAGACATTTCGTCGTGTTTTAACGTTAGATGTTAAATCTGTTGAAGATTAATTCGACTCTTATTTTTATGATGTTTGAAACTCCCTTTACCGTTTGTCTTTAATACTTTGTTTATATGCATTGCATCGACATATTTATATTTCTTAGCTGCGTGTTAAACATATTTTGTTCATAAATTCGACTGGATCAGATTTATTTTACCGTAACGTCACCTTGTTGTATTCACCACACAGAAACACACACACACACACACACACACACACACACACACACACACACACACACACACACACACACACACACACAAACACACAAACACGCACAGACAGAAACATACACAAACACGCACACACAGACAGAAACACACACACACACACACACACACACACACACACACACACACACACACACACACACACACACACACACACACACACACACACACACACACACAAACACGCAAACACGCACAGACAGAAACATACATAAACACGCACACACAGACAGAAACACACACACACACACACACACACACACACACACAGAAACACACACAGACCGACAGAAACACACACACACACACACACAAACACACACACACACACACACACACACACACACACACACACACACACACACACACACACACACACACACACAGACAGAAACACACACAGACAGACAGACAGAAACACACACACACACACACACACACACACACACACACGTCCTGCTGAGAAAAGGGAACAGATGGACTGTTCTCACTGTGTGTGTGTGTGTGTGTGTGTGTGTGTGTAGTGTAGGTGTAGGTGTTTGTGTGTGTTTGTCTGTGTGTGTGTCTAGGTGTTTGTGTGTGTGTGTGTGTGTGTTTCTGTCTGTGTGTGTGTGTGTTTGGACTGAAAAAGATGGTCTTGGTAAGCAATTTGACAACTTTGTAGTACATATTTATGCTGCATCAAAAAACATGCTCGTTAAGACAAATCAGTGCATAAAAAGTCACCAAAATGAAGTATTTTGAACCTCATAAATAAATACAAAAGGAGGGGTCCCTTTTCAAAAAGGTCTATTTTTTGAAAGGGACCCCTCCCTCCCTCCCTTCCACTAGGCTGCTCTCTGAGCCTTTCACGATGTTCAGGATTCAACGCTAAGGTTGTTTTTTCCCCCCTCGGGCAAGTAAAAACAAAAATCTACATGACCGAAGTCAATTTTTACCGGCGCCCCGATTTTTTATTTTCTTATTTCTAGGAAATATTTTTATAAAGAATTTTTCAAAGAAAATGTAAAAAAAACCCTTAAATTAAAATTTGATTTTAAAATTAAAAATGTCGTAGAAAAACTTCAAACTTTAGGAAAGCAATGTCTATATAAGCATAAAAAAACATTTGGAAAATAAACTGTCAACAATGTAAATAAAAACATCCAAAAAATGTAGAAAAAGAGTACAAATTTGCAAGCATCAAAAGTCTACAACATTTTTTCTAAAACTGCTGTTTAACTTCTACCCCGGGGAACCCTTATAGTTGAACTCTGGTGTGTTTAGAGCTCCAGTTGATATTGCGATAACGATAAAACAAACAACATGTTGTGTAGGGCTGCTCCATCTTAGTGGATTAGTCGACTAATCGGTGGTTTTGGTCTTAGTCAACTTAGATCTCTTTAGTCCATTAGTCATGTCTGATGCTGTTTTCATGCTGAATGACTTATTTCCAAGAAATGTACGAGCACATCTCTGGTAAACACAAGAATTAAGGGTTGACATTTGACCTAATAGATATCACAGTGAAACCTACTTTGATTACTTTCATTAAGGCAATTGTTGTATTAGCCTACACGTTTTCTGAAATGTTGTGTTTAAATATGCAAATATGCAAAGGAGGCGTCATCTTATTCAATATATGCATCCTTTTAGCATGACTCTTTGTGGAGAAACTCAGATTTACAGATCTGTTGATTAAATCAACTAATCGATTAGTCGATACGATTGAATGAGTGTTAGTCGACTGAGAATTTCTTCAATCGAACACAGCCCTAATATTGTGCAGCCTTAATGTTTCTACTGCTAATATTGTCCACCCTGGTGATTATTGTTCAGTAAAGTCAAATGTAAAAAACAAATGTAAATGTTGACTCAGTTCTGACCTCTGACCTTTCTGGTGGTTTCCTGCAGGGTCGCTTCACACCAACATGAAGAAGAAGAAGGCGAGAATGTCACATGCTGGCAGCAAGCCGGAGGACTGTGAGTCATCTGCAACTCATTCACTCGTTATTATTATTATTATTATTATTATTATTATTAGGGTGAGGCTATTTGCACCCCTGGTACAATTAGCAGTGTATGCTATTTGCACCCCTGTGCATTTACAGTACCTTGGCATATATTTACACACAGTTATCCATACTACTCATGTATTACACTTTTTTGGAATATTATCGCCCTGACATTCTTACCCTAACCATAACCAATCCCACTCCTCTTGCCTAAACCTAACCAACCCAACCAGAGCAGGCATATTCATGAGTCTTCCCCTACCACCCTGCAAAAAAAAAAAAATTAAAAAATTTGCGTTCGCGGGGTCCTGACTTGCGCAATTGCACGCAAATTATCCAATCCAAATTTAAAAAAATAAGATCACCACACAGGGGAATCGAACTCCAGACTCCCCTACCAAAGGTAAGTGTACTAACCACTCACCTAGCAGTTCTTTCAGGGAGTTGAACAACTGTTTACCACTTGGTTTCTTCAAGCCTCGGTTGCTAGATAACCATACTGTATACAAAAAAATAGGTACTAACTAACAAACTAACGGTTGTATGCTTTCACTGAAGACAGAAAGCTCAACTGTAGTATCCATTTTCCGCTAGAAATTCAATTGTTATAAACTTTAGAGACAAAACTTCCCTAATATGCCAGTTTCTGCGGTCATGGAAGATGAACGTCCGCCATGATTTCGGTGCACGCGAGCAACGTTTTGTTGTTGTTACGTCACAGGGTGTAAATAGCTCAGCTGTGTGGCTGAGGCTATTCGTACTGGGGGTGCAAATAGACACTCCGTTATTATTATTATTATTATTATTATTATTATTATTATTATTATTATTATCATTATCACTATATCACATTTGTGAGAGAGCAGATATGTGGACTTGAGACTTGGTGACTTGGACTGGAGTCGGCTCATGTCACCCTTTTGATAGTCTCGCTTTGCCAGACCTTCCTCCACAGCGCTGCGGAGGAGGGTCTGGCTAGTCGACACAGTATTTTGAGATGGGAGAAAAATGTGCTCTGGTTTATCGGCATTTCTTTAAACCAATCACAATCATCGTGGGGGCGGGGCTAAGCTCCGTACAGAGCCACGGTGCCTCTGCTAAATAGTCTCAGGAAGGAACTTGTTTTGGTGGAACATGTGGACGTTCAGAAGTAGTTTTAGTCGTGGAACAGAAAACTCAGATTGGACAGATAGTCTAGCTAGCTGTCTGGATTTACCCTGCAGAGATCTGAGGAGCAGTTAACCATAGTCCTCACAAATCCACCAGAGGTTAGAACGCCAACACAGAGACACAGGAAGGAAACGGACATCCGGCCAAAAATGAGGGACATCCGGCAGAATTTTTGGTGGCAACGGGCAATCCTGGAAGTGAAACGCTGTTGATATCTCATACTAGAGGTGTTGAAATTAATCAAATAATCGATGCATGGAATCGTGGACGTGGACGATGCTGCATCGATAATCATCAGGCTCATAATCGATTATTTCTGTTTATAATTTAATGTAGCCCTAACAACATTTCTGTTTACATATTCTGGTATGTTTTTGCACATTCAGGAAGTGCCATGTGCTCAGTGCTGTATAGTGTTATGTATCCAAGTTATTTAGTATTAGAGCACTGCAGAATGTTTGGTTTTTGAAGCTTGAAAAGCTATGAATTAAATATCCTACATGGCTTTAATAGAAACGTGGATTTGACGCATCGTGATGCATCGAGATATCGAATCAAATTGAATCGCTGACCTGATAATCGTAATCGAATCAGGAGATCAGTGAAGATTCACACCTCTACCTCATAGCCCTTAAATTGCCTCCTTGACTCCTCCACTTGCCTCCCTTCCTCGCG
Organism: Perca schrenkii; assembly: GCA_025617405.1. Taxonomy (NCBI): domain Eukaryota; kingdom Metazoa; phylum Chordata; class Actinopteri; order Perciformes; family Percidae; genus Perca; species Perca schrenkii. The sequence goes on along the minus strand of CM046806.1, from coordinate 31,297,882 downwards.
TCTTAGTCCCTCCCTCCAAGGAGGCACGGGAGAGACGCGAGGAAATCACGGGAGGAGAGCGGCGACGAGCAAATGTTTTTCAGAGAGATGAGACGTCCTTTCCTCTGAGGCGTCACATTAATCCGTCAGTTGTTTGGGAGGAGTTAGCTACTCTTCAGCTGCAGGAAGGCTGCTCTCTGTGTCCTCTCCTACAGCTCCTCGGTGATCCCTCCTCGATGCTTGTTCTTCGGTCCTCGGGGCAGAAGAGGGACAGAACAGCTTGCTGTTCATCCGAGGAGTCGAGATGCAGCCTTTGACGACCTTTTTGATGACTTGCGACTTGACTTGACAAAAGATAAACGAGTCGAGGCTTGACTTGAAGCGTGATGACTTGTGACTTGCGTGTGTTCATAAGTTTAAATGTAAGTAGGGATGTAACGATTAACGGTGTAACCGTCTCTCTCTGTCTCTTCCTCTGTCTCTTCCTCTGTCTCTTCTGTCTCTGTGTCTTCTTCCGTCTCTCTTTCTCTGCCTTTGCCTCTGACTGTTGCTCTCTCTCTCTGTCTCTACCTCTGTCTCTCTGTCTATATCTCTGTCTCTCTCTGTTTGTCTCTGTCTCTTTCTCTCTGTCTCTGTGTGTCTATCTCTCTCTGTCTCCTTCCGTCTCTCTCACTGTCTCTTTCTCTGTGTCTCTGTCTCTCTCTTTCTCTCTCTCTGTCCATCTCTATCTCTGTCCAGGCTGTGCTCTCTGCAGGCAGAGTGATGATGACCCGGCCATGTTTGGAGAAAAAGTCACACTCAAAGAGGAAAAGCTCTCCGTCCACTACTTCTGTTTGGTAAGTCTGTCTGTGTGAGTGGGTTTGTCTTCTCGTAGTTTCGTGCATCATAAATTATAATTGCGAATCATAATTCCTCACACATCTTCAAACCTTTTTTAAACAAACAAACTTACAAAACGCTTAACAAGACAAAAATAAAACCATCAAACAATTGAAAAACTTTCAGCAGTCCTGATGTCATTGGGGAGCAGGACAGCAAACAGTCGCGTGTAATCATAATTAGTTTGAAGGCCTAACAAACCAACTTAACCCATTCAAACTGGATCACACATCTGTGTGTGTTTACCTTTAAGACCTGATCACGCATCTGCGTCATTTTGAGCGGTGTCGTCTTTTTCAAGACACATGGCCCATTATATGTACTGTGATTGGCTGAAATATTCTCGGGGTGAGTGACAGAGATGCATAGGGATTTTGTTATGATTTCTTAGACGCTTTTATCCAAAGTTCGATCCAAATAATACAAGAAACAAAATTAACAAATTAATATGTAATTGTTATGTAAAGAAGAAGTAACCCTCTGTTTTGTTTTTTGTTTTTTCTATAACTTTGTATCAGTGATGTTCACTTGTCACTTTGGTACCTCAAAAGTATGAAATAATGAAATAAAAACGGATCTGTACTGATTTTCAAAATATTCTTGATATTTTTGTTGTTTATAGATTTTTTTTTTAAATGCATTTGAAGATTATGGCCAAGCAAGTCAGTCAAGTTGAAAGCCTTTTTAAATGCTTTTTATTCCATGTTTTTATCTGCTATAGAGCCTGAGAAATTAAGATTTTAGTAGGCTTTGACAAATTTTGACAAATATTTCTGGAAACCCTTAGGTTTTGGGAGGGGGTTACAGAAAAGTACTTAGGCAAAAAAAAGATCTTTTTTAGCAGGCGTTTTAGGCCTAAATGGGTTAAAGGGAGGCTGCAAACAGCACAGAATAAATTAATAAAGAGGAATTCTAAACATGGGCCAAAGATCGCATATAGGGAGGTCACAATTTGTTGAGCTCAACTGGCTCCCTGTGGAGTCTCGGGTTGCTATGTTAAGACTGACCATGATCCATAAAATATTGTTTGGTAGTGTCCCAATTTTGTTGTTGTGTCTTATAACTAAGGTAAAGGACACACACAATATTTACACTCGTGGCAGCATATCTGACCTGTGTCCTTGTAAATTTAGGGAAAGGGAAAGTAAGTAAGTAAACTTTATTTATATAGCACCTATCACATATAGAATCACAAAGTGCTTTACATGCAGCAAGTTTAACAATTTAAAAAACATCATACAAAACATAAAAACAATGATAGCTCAGTCAACTGAAAGCTTGTCTGGATAGTAGTGTCTTCAGCTGTTTTTTAAAAGAAACAATAGAATAGGCCACACGCAGGAACCTTTGCCTATATAAGGGCAGTTCAGTGGAACACGTTAGATCGGCAAATTAAAGTCATTTCCAGCCTGAACTCTTTCAAAGAGAGAATCACGGTCTGGTTACTAGAGAGGGTTGTGGAATAGATCAAAGGGCAAGTTACCATTTTAATTTTTAATTTATTTAAGAAAAATGTTTTTTATGTTATGTCATTGATAATTATTAGGCCTCACGATACAATATCATCCTGATACTTATGTCACGATACGATATTATTGCGATTTTAAAGATATTGCAATATTCTGCGATATATTGCAATGTATTTACCTTTTTTCCAACTTCAGATTTTTCCCAATTTCAAATGATGTCCCCAAAGGAAACTTTATCAACATCTGTTGTATCTAAAAATATCCATTTCTCTGTTTGTTCATCTCACTTCAATTTTATTGCTGCAAAATGTGATCGTCTAGCAGACAAACTGACCAACACATATAGAATAAAAGATCGATACTTGGCGTCTGTGTATCGATGCAGTATTGCCACGAAAAATATCACGATACTATGCTGTATTGATTTTTTATTGATTATACACTCTGTAAGTGTCTTGTCTTGTCCTGATGTTATGTGTTGAGGACCACAATGGAAATAAGTCCTGGACTTTATTGTGTTTTTATCCTCGATTGTATTTGATGTCTTTTGTTCATGTGTAAGACATTTGTGATACAATTTAATCAACTCAAATCAAAATATTACACAGTTATCATCGGTGTGTGTTGTGTCACAGCTGACGTCTTGTGGAGTTTACCAGCGAGGAGAAGAGGACGAGGGCGTCTTTGGTTTCCTGCTGGAGGACATCAGACAGGAGAGCCGCCGGTCGTCTCGACTGGTGAGACATTCAAATCTGTCTTTTCTCTTGTTTGTTTGTTTGTTTGTTAAGATCCCCATCAGCTTCTGTCTGTCTGGAGCCTCTATTATTTAATAAGAATATTACATAAGCTGGAATACATTCATCCATAACATTCATACTTACAACACAACGAAAGTAAACACTTAGGGTCCTATCTTTCACCCGACCCAAGTGTCTTTGCTAGTTTAAGACCGACCCAGGTGTCAGTTTCCCGTCCAGCGCCCACGTCATTTAAATAACAAACGCACCTGCACCCATCTGTGGCCCATGGGCGTGTTGGTCTTACAGGGAGGTGTGTTCAGGTGCATTCTGGGCGTGCTGGTCTAACAGGGAGGTGTGTTCAGGTGCATTCTGGGCGTGCTGGTCTTACAGGGAGGTGTGTTCAGGTGCATTCTGGGCGTGATGGTCTAACAGGGAGGTGTGTTCAGGTGCATTCTGGGCATGCTGGTCTAACAGGGAGGTGTGTTCAGGTGCATTCTGGGCGTGGTGGTCTTACAGGGAGGTGTGTTCAGGTGCATTCTGGGAGTATTGCTATCTTGAGGCAGCGGGAAGTGATGAAGTCACTAACGCAGCATTTCATTGTTATTATAACAGAGCATTAGTAAAATGCTCCTAGGCTCATGCACAGCGCGCACACACTATAGGTGTGAATCTTCACCTGATTCGATGCATCACGATGCGTCAAATAATTTTTTCTATTAAAGCCATGTAGGATATTTAATTCATAGCTTTTCAAGCTTCAAAAACCAAACATTCTGCAGTGCTCTAATATTAATAAAATGGATACATAAAACTATACAGCAATGAGCACATGGCACTTCCTGAATGTGCAAAAACATACCAGAATATGTAAACAGAAATGTTGTCACGCCTACATTAAATTGTAAACCGAAATAATCGATTATGGCCTGGCCGATTATCGATGCAGCATCGTCCATGTCCACGATTCGATGCATCGATTGTCTGATTAATTTCCACACCTCTAACGCACACTATGCTTGTTACACACACAGGGCTGCACAGCCGAACACACACATGCAGAAGATTACAAATAAAAATTATAAAGGGAATGGGAGATGATCTCTGATTGGTTGATTGCATGTTACGCCCAAAACACACCTCTGATGAAATACAACCCTTTAGAACCAGGCGCCCCGTGCACTGAAAACGTGGTCAAACTAGCAAAAGTTGATTTGGACACGCCCTAAAGGCACCTGCACCAGGCGCTTCACACTGTGACCTTAGATCATTAAAATAGGGCCCCATACATCAGATAACACTCAACATAAAACCCATAACCTGTCTAATGATTACAGTTGCTCACATAATCATGTATGTCTTCAATAGTTGAGAATGAAAGAAAGTACCTGGAAATTAATCTTCTAGGTCACAAAAAGGATCGATAGCTCAATGTTGATTTTCAAAGTCAAGTTTAAATCTTGAAGATCATTTAAAAAGACATATGTAATCTATAGTATACTATACCATTACATTCCATTACATGCAAGCTGATGCTTTTATCCAAGGCGACTTACAATTGCTATATATGTCAGAGGTGGCACACCTCTGGAGCAACTAGGGGTTAAGTGTCTTGCTCAGGGACACATTGGTTGATGTATCACTGTGTGTGTGTTACTGTGTGTGTGTGTGTTACTGTGTGTGTGTGTGTGTGTTACTGTGTGTGTGTTACTGTGTGTGTGTGTGTTACTGTGTGTGTGTTACTGTGTGTGTGTGTGTTCCAGACGTGTTCCTGCTGTAAGAAGAAGGGAGCGTGTGTCGGCTGTAACGTCCGAAGCTGCAGGAAGATGGTCCACTTCCCCTGCGGGAGGAAACACAAGTACATCTCTCAGTTTACCGGACTCTTCCCGTGAGTGCTGACTCCACATTTATACATCGCTTCATTTATCAGTGAGGTAGCTGAGGAGTTAAACTACACAATCATCATTATGTCTGCACTATCACCGGCACAGTGTCACATCTAGACGAGAACAATAATTGTATTGTATGATCGTTTTTTTTTAGTAGATGGAACCTTTTTAACACACACACACACACACACACACACACACACACACACACACACACACACACACACACACACACACACACACACACACACACACACACACTTACTCTGGCCTGCTATTCTCTTAAAGAAATAGACGCACTAGGGCTGCCACCTCTTAGTCAATTAGTCGACTAATCTGTTGTTTTGGTCTTAGTCGACTAAGATTTCTTTAGTCGATTAGTCATTTTTTATGCTTATTCATGCTTAATTACTTATTTCCAAGAAACTTCTGAGCACATTTCTGGTAAACACAAGATTTAAAGTGGTGCTTTTGCAGGATTAATTGTGGAGAAACTCAGTTTTACAGATGGTTAATTAACTACATTTATATTGTGCTTTTCTAGTCTTGACCACCTCTCAAAGAGCACAGCTCTGTCAATTAAATCAACTAATCCATTAGTCGATAAAAAGTGTTAGTCGGCTAAGAATATCTTTAGTCGAGGACAGCCCTACTTATTTCACAAATAAGAGGAAAGTTTTATTTTGTTTCAAAGGTGGGTTGCAGTTTGACGGGGCTTTTTCAACGTAAAATAAAGCCAGACTAGAGCTCCGCTTACTGAGCTCCAAGGCTGCAACACCTGGCCGCTACGGAAACCCAAACTTGCGCATGTTAAATTGGATTAGTCGACAAAATCGTATAAGCGTTAGTCGACTAAGAAATTCTTTAGTCGGTGACAGCCCTAAGACGCACACACCAACGCACAAATATAATAAACTTCAGGCCACTGAAGTAGGCTACGGCCTAAGCTCTGCATGGAGCCTCCACCCAACCAGACTTAAGATGAACCTACTAAAGTGGCCACTGTGTGTAAGACATTCAGAGGAGGTTTATGTGTCTCTGTGTGTCTCTGTGTCCAGGTCCTACTGTCCCGATCACAGTCCCACTCAGTCTCTGTGTGTGAGCTCAGACCTCAGTCTGCCTCAGTCCTGCTCCATCTGTTTGGACTCCATCGAGCCCGTCCTGAGCTACTCCGTCCTCAAGTGTCCTTCCTGCCACTCCAGCTGGTTCCACAGGGACTGTGTGCAGGTAGTGGGACTTATAGATTTGAATAATGCGTGTCAAAAGAGTCTTTTTACCCAAATTACAATAAAAAAAAAACATTTTTTGTTTGTGTTTGTGGGTCTGTGTGTATGTATGTGTCTATGTGTCTGTGTTTGTGTGTCTATTTTTCTGTTTGTGTGTGTCTGTCTGTGTGTTTGTGTCTGTTTTTGTCTGTGTTTGTGTGTGTGTCTGTGTTTGTGTGTGTGTCTGTGTTTGTGTCTGTCTGTGTGTTTGTCTGTGTCTGTGTGTTTGTGTGTCTATTTTTCTGTGTTTGTTTGTGTGTTTGTTTCTGTTTTTGTCTGTTTGTGTGTGTGTGTGGGTCTGTGTTTGTGTCTGTTTTTCTGTGTGTCTGTCTGTGTGTATTTGTGTCTGTGTTTGTGTGTGTGTCTGTCTGTGTGTCTGTGTGTTTGTGTGTCTATTTTTCTGTGTGTCTGTGTGCGTGTGTTTGTGTCTGTGTTTGTGTGTGTGTCTGTCTGTGTGTGTGTGTGTGTGTGTGTTTGTGTGTCTATTTTTCTGTGTTTGTGTGTGTGTCGTGTGTGTGTGTGTGTGTGTGTGTGTGTGTGTGTGTGTGTGTGTGTGTGTGTGTGTGTGTGTGTGTGTGTGTGTGTGTGTGTGTGTGTGTGTGTGTGTGTGTGTGTGTGTGTGTGTGTGTGTGTCTCAGCGTCAGGCCCACAGTGCCGGCCTCTTCTTCTTCAGATGTACTCTGTGTAACAACAAGGAGAGCTTCCAGGAGGAGATGCAGAGGATGGGGATCTACATCCCCGAGAGGTACCACGTCTCTTCATCACACCTCAACTCTACGACAACACAAAGCCCAGAAGACAAAGGGATTCTGGGTAGAAAGAAACACAAGCCTGTGTCCTAAGTCATGCTTTTTCTGCAGAGATGCCTCATGGGAGTTGGAGGAAAATGCATATTCAGAACTGCTGGAGGTTTACATGCACTGTGACGCTCTGACCTGCCTCTGCAGTGATGGACGAACGCGCTCCGCAAAGAAAGGGTATTTCTGTTCTTTTTTTATTTTATTATCTTTTATTAGGCAGTCCCTCCAGAAAAACGCAATCATGTGATCGCATAATTCAACACATAATCAGCCAAAGTCCGCATATTCATGCCGCACTTTCACCGCATAAATTGCCGATTTATTTTAATATGCGGGGCTTGCAATGATTTCATAATCCCTGCATTTTCGTTGCAAAAAGTCCCATTATATACAGTACAGGCCAAAAGTTTGGACACACCTTCTCATTCAATGTGTTTCTTTATTTTCATGACTATTTACATTGTAGATTCTCACTGAAGGCATCAAAACTATGAATGAACACATATGGAATTATGTACTTAACAAAAAAGTGTGAAATAACTGAAAACATGTCTTATATTTTAGATTCTTCAAAGTAGCCACCCTTTGCTTTTTTTTGATAACTCTGCAAACCCTTGGTGTTCTCTCAATGAGCTTCATGAGGTAGTCACCTGAAATGGTTTTACCTTCACAGGTGTGCTTTGTCAGGGTTCATTAGTGGAATTATTTCCCTTATTAATAAAAAAAGCAAAGGGTGGCTACTTTGAAGAATCTAAAATATAAGACATGTTTTCAGTTATTTCACACTTTTTTGTTAAGTACATAATTCCATATGTGTTCATTCATAGTTTTGATGCCTTCAGTGAGAATCTACAATGTAAATAGTTATGAAAATAAAAAGGAAAAGCATTGAATGAGAAGGTGTGTCCAAACTTTTGGCCTGTACTGTATCTCAGCAGAAATTTGAAAAGTTGCGTTTACTTCACACAAGAGCAGCCATTTTCCCCTGTTGCCATGGGAACGTTATGAAGTGATGTAATTACGCAACATGAACATCATCGAAAAGAAGGATGTTGGAGGTTGAATTTGACGTTTACTTTGAGTCTCTTAAGTTGGTATCCAATAAGAAAGCTATCTTAATATCTGATGTCTACTCAAATGTCTTTAAGTGCTCCTGCTGTCTATATTATTATTATTATAACATATTATTAACGGTTTTTGAAAGTCTGTCTCTATTGTATATTTTATTTCCCTTTGTTTAGACTATTACTTTTATTTTTTAACTTTAATATTATTTGTATATATTTTTGTATCTTATTTGTTTACTTATTGCAATGATTGAATATCTGTAAACTATTTTTGGAAATTAAGTTTAAAAAAAGCAGGGTGTTCCCGCAATTTCATCGCATAAAATTGCATAAATATCATATAGCGAATTCCATCACATTTTTTAAGAATAATCAAGGATTTTTGCCCGCAAAAAACTGGAAGGACTGAATAGGGTTCAACGTTAATGCTTTTATGGTAAGTGGGTCTGAAACCTACTTTCCCAAAGGCAACTTTGATTGGCCCCGCTACAAATAGTTTTATTTTTTAGCAGTTATCAAATAACAACAAAGACTAAAGTTAATTGTGAAGTTGGTAAATGAGCAGTTTTTTTTTGGGGGGGGACTTTTCCCTTTATTTGATAGTGATAGTGGATAGACAGGAAAGGTGGGAGAGAGAGAGATGGGGGATGACACGCAGCAAAGGGCAGCAGGTCTCTTACTGGCTGAGCTAGAGGCCGCCCCAGGTTGCTCCTATTTTGTTCCTAGAGCTGGGCAATATATCTATATCGTGATATGAGACTAGATATGGTCTTAGATTTTGGATATCGTAATATGACGTAAGTGTCTTTTCCTGGTTTTAAAGGCTGCATTACAGTAATGTGATTAGGGCTGGGCGATATGGACCAAAAGTCATATCCCGATATATTTTGGCTGAATATCGATATACGATATATATCCCGATATTTTTTCCGCAAAGTGAGAGCTGCTCAGTCAAAGTCAAAGCCAAATATGACATGTCACAAGTAGTTTCATAGAAACCGGCTATTTCAGTGAACATTTGCAAAATCAAATGAATAAATAATAAACAGGTTATATATATCTATACAAAATATCTTCACACTTAGATTTTTGATAAATAATCATCAGTAATATGGACATAATGTCTAAGTTGGTAAAGGCAAATAATAGAACAGTTACAACAGTCTGGTAAGTTCAGAAAATGACATCACTTTACTGTAATACAGCCTTTAAAACCAGGAAAAGACACTTATGTCATATCACGATATTACGATATCCAAAATCTAAGACGATATCTAGTCTCATATCACGATATCGATATAATATCGATATATCGCCCAGCCCTAAATGTGATGTCATTTTCTGAACTTACCAGACTGTTCTAGCTGTTCTATTATTTGCCTTTTTCCCACTTAGACATTATGTAAACATTACTGATAATTATTTATCTAAAATCTAAGTGTGAAGATATTTTGTTAAAGCCCCAACTGTCAACCCTAGAATATCGCCGCAATATCGATATCGAGGTAAAGTATTTGGTCAAGAATATATCGTGATATCTGATTTTCTCCCTATCGCCCAGCCCTAGTTTAACCCAGATCTTCCTCTTGTTTTACGAACGTTAGTTGACTTTTAGCTTTTCTGTGTCGCCAGATCTCGCGAGAGTTTATTCACGAGACAGAAACAGGCGTGGAACAAAGTAGATCTTCTTTGTGTTCTTCTTTCAGTTGGTTCGAGGTGATCCGCTGCCGGCTGTGTGGCTCCAGGGGGACTCACAGGAAATGTTCGGCGCTGAAGTTGGACACCAGAGACTGGGCCTGCAGCGACTGCACACAGGCGACTGACGGGAAAGGTCGCACCTGTTGGTTTATAACTGTTTGCAGAAGTAGGGCTGGGCATCGTTTGGATTTTAACGATTCTGATTCCAATTCTTCCTTTCGATTCCGGTTCTCATCGATTCTCGATTCCGATTCTTTGAGTGGTGGAGTTGAAACAGGTCACATGCTTATTTCTAGTGCTGCCACCTCTTAGTCGATTAGTCGACTAATCTGTGGTTTTGGTCTTAGTCGACTAAGATTTCTTTAGTCCATTAGTCATTTTTTATGCTTATTCATGCTTAATTACTTATTTCCAAGAAACTTCTGAGCACATTTATGGTAAACACAAGATTTAAAGTGGTGCTTTTGCAGGATTAATTGTGGAGAAACTCAGTTTTACAGATGGTTAATTAACTACATTTATATTGTTCTTTTCTAGTCTTAACCACCTCTCAAAGCACACAGCTCTGTCAATTAAATCAACTAATCCATTAGTCGACTAAATCCTATAAGTGTTAGTCCACTAAGAAGTTCTTTAGTTGAGGACAGCCCTACTTATTTCACAAATAAGAGGAAAGTTTTATTTTGTTTCAAAGGTGGGTTGCAGTTGGACGGGGCTTTTTCAACGTAAAATAAAGCCAGACTAGAGCTCCGCTTACTGAGCTCCAAGGCTGCAACACAACAAGCACCTGGTCGCTACGGAAACCCAAACTTGCGCATGTGAAATTGGGAAGTGATGATCGGATTTGAAACCAAATCCTCCAAACGATCCCAATAAAGAAACAATTCCAATGGAATGGGTTCTTGATGCCCAATCCTATGCAGAATTGAAGTAACAATTGTGTCTGTGGAGGGCAATGGATTGTTATTGATATTGTTTTTAACGCGAGCCATGTGTTTGTCTGCTGCAGCGTCCCTGGTTGCGTCTCCTCAGGGAGGACAGAGGAGGAGTCTGCTGTCCAAACGCCACCTCTCCCCCCTCCACTCCCCCCTCCACTCCCCCGTCAGCTGTAAAAGGTACACCAGACATCTGGCGCTGCTCCGTCACAGACCTTCTGCTCTCTTTGTGTTGCAAACTTAACAAAATAATTATAAATATGTTTATGTAATA
>CM046806.1:31261890-31281890 GCA_025617405.1 Perca schrenkii | reverse complement strand
TAAATAAATCCCAATATATCGCCTTACGCGCAGTATCGAAATATATCGCAATATATTGAATCGTGACCCATGTATCGTGATATGTATCGTATTGCCAGGTTTTTGCCAATACACAGCCCTACTAACCTGACTCCACCAGATGGATCGTTTCCCATTAGCTCGGCATATCAATCTGGGAACTTTCCGTTGGAGAACGTTTGGGAAGGGGGCGAAAATCCTGGTTATAACCATCTGTCTATCACCACCTATAGTTGGTGATAGACGGGACAAATCAACCAATCAGATCAAACTCTTGCCGAAACCAGTCGGGAGAAGAGAAACATCTTTTCCTCCGAGAAAAGCCTCCAGTGCTGATTTTTTGTCTTTCAATGAAGGAATACTTTCTAATTCAGATAAAACTTGCTGCGATAGCTACGCTCATCTCATCACGTTGTTTAGACTGAACAGTCGCTTCTCGTGGCGTCACACCTAAACCCACCTCAAAACCAACGCTGATTGGTCGGTCGTTTGGCGAACGGCTCCAAATTTTCTTTATCTCAAGATGCCAGACTGATCTGAGAGGAGAAGACTGGAGCTCACCAGATCAGGACTGTCTCACCAGGCTACAGCCCTACTACCAAGTAGGGCTGGGCGATATATCGATATTAATATCGATATCGTGATATGATACTAGATATCGTCTTAGATTTTGGATATCGTAAAATATCGTGATATGACATAAGTGTCTTTTCCTGTTTTTAAAGGCTGCATTACAGTAAAGTGATGTACTTTTCTGAACTTACCAGACTGTTGTAGCTGTTTTATTATTAATGATTATTTATCTAAAATCTAAGTGTGAAGATATTTTGCGAGAGCACCAACTGTCAACTCTAGAATATATCGCCGCAATATCGATATCGAGGTATTTGGTCAAGAATATCATGATATCTGATTTTCTCTATATCGCCCAGCCCTATATCAGAAAATATGGGACGTAGAAATAAGCGCTGAAAATGTGTAGAAGAAAAATTTAACAATTTAAAACTTTGGAAAAAACTAAAACAAACTGAAAAAAAGGCGTTGAAAAGGTTGACGGGAAGACAACACGAGGGTTAATCAGAATTTATGTTTACATTTTATTGTTATTTGAACAGCTGAGCATTGAACCAGCTGAAGAAACCTGTTTATTATTTATTCATTTGATTTTTGCAACTGTTCACTGAAATAGCCGGTTTCTATGAAACTACATGTGACATGTCATATTTGGCTTTGACTTTGACTGAACATTTGCTCTCACTTTGCGGAAAAAATATATATCGGGATATATATCGTATATCGATATTCAGCCAAAATATATCGGGATATGACTTTTGGTCCATATCGCCCAGCCCTACTACCAAGACTACAGACTTAGGACAATATCAAACCCGTTTGGTTTTGGTGGAACGTGAAGACGGTAAAAAGAGTCTGACTTGTGTTTTGTCCTGCAGGTTTCGGGAGGGTCTGCAGACTCTGGGTGTCTTTGATCAGGTACAGCGTGCATGGCTTTGTATTTTAAAGATACTGTATATTTAAAGGGATACGCCACCGTTTGTTGAAATAGGGTTATTCACCGTATCATCTATATTCATATAGGTGGGCAAACGCATTTCTTTCTCAGTACATGCATTGTCTTACAACGCGTCACTCCGGGAAATTCACAGCCAGACTGTCATGGCGGCCGTTCAGAATCCGATCTCATATTGTACTAAAATCATTCACTGAAACGTGTTTCTGAAAACATTTGAAGAGAGAAATTGTGTGTGTGTGTGTGTGTGTGTGTGTGTGTGTGTGTGTGTGTGTGTGTGTGTGTGTGTGTGTGTGTGTGTGTGTGTGTGTGTGTGTGTGTGTGTGTGTGTGTGTGTGTGTGTGTGTGTGTGTGTGTGTGTGTGTGTGTGCGCGCTGAATCTGTCTTCATTTCAGATCAACAAAGGTCAGTTTAAAAGATTTTCGTCAGATTTTGAGAGACTCTAGTCTACTCTCATCCTGCTCCTCCATCTCCTGGTGAGTCCCGACTGCCCCCCCTCCGACTGAACATGTCAGCCAAAATGAACGCCGACAGCCCCCCCGACTGACGACGGCACGGGACACACCAAACAGACTCGAGCTTTCCTCGACTAAAGAACTTCTTAGTGGACTAACACTTATAGGATTTAGTCGACTAATGGATTAGTTGATTTAATTGACAGAGCTGTGCTCTTTGAGAGGTGGTTAAGACTAGAAAAGAACAATATAAATGTAGTTAATTAACCATCTGTAAAACTGAGTTTCTCCACAATTAATCCTGCAAAAGCACCACTTTAAATCTTGTGTTTACCATAAATGTGCTCAGATGTTTCTTGGAAATAAGTAATTAAGCATGAATAAGCATAAAAAATGACTAATGGACTAAAGAAATCTTAGTCGACTAAGACCAAAACAACAGATTAGTCGACTAATCCACTAAGAGGTGGCAGCCCTAGAACAGACTCGAATCACCGACCCCGATTATCGGCCTGGTGTGTCAGCGCCTTTAGGAGGAAGGTAGCTACGGCAACAAAGGAAGCTAGCGGCGCCGCTGGACTAAGACAATGCTCTAGTATGCACTGATAAAAAAACAAAAAGGCATTTGCCCACCTATATAAATATAGAGGAGACGGTGAATAACCGTATATCAACAAACGGTGGCGTATCCCTTTGAGGAGATGCCGAGTGCTGACGTAGTTTTACCGGCTATGCCGAGTAGAGATGTTCCGATACCAGTATCGGTATCGGCTCCGATACTGCCTAAAACGCTGGTATCGGTATCGGGAAGTACTGTAGTTTATGCACCGATCCGATACCACGTAATAAAGCACCAAAAGAAAATCTACGTTAAAGTAGTTTATTTATGTTCTTTTTCCGTTTATAACGGACTGTCAAACTGGAGAATAAAAGAAAGTTCTACGACATTCATTGTTTGTGTTTGTTCATGTTTCACAAAGAGTTTAACCTGAGACAGACAGACAACAGAGATAGAAATAATATCACATCTATACAGGGATAGTAGTATACAGCTGTTATACATCATATCACATCTATACAGAGATAGTAGTATACAGCTGTTATATATCATATCACATCTATACAGAGATAGTAGTATACAGCTGTTATATATCATATCACATCTATACAGAGATAGTAGTATACAGCTGTTATACATCATATCACATCTATACAGAGATAGTAGTATACAGCTGTTATATATCATATCACATCCATACAGAGATAGTAGTATACAGCTGTTATATATCATATCACATCTATACAGAGATAGTAGTATACAGCTGTTATATATCATATCACATCTATACAGAGATAGTAGTATACAGCTGTTATATATCATATCACATCTATACAGAGATAGTAGTATACAGCTGTTATATATCATATCACATCTATACAGAGATAGTAGTATACAGCTGTTATATATCATATCACATCTATACAGGGATAGTAGTATACAGCTGTTATACATCATATCACATCTATACAGAGATAGTAGTATACAGCTGTTATATATCATATCACATCCATACAGAGATAGTAGTATACAGCTGTTATATATCATATCACATCTATACAGAGATAGTAGTATACAGCTGTTATATATCATATCACATCTATACAGAGATAGTAGTATACAGCTGTTATATATCATATCACATCCATACAGAGATAGTAGTATACAGCTGTTATATATCATATCACATCTATACAGAGATAGTAGTATACAGCTGTTATACATCATATCACATCTATACAGAGATAGTAGTATACAGCTGTTATATATCATATCACATCCATACAGAGATAGTAGTATACAGCTGTTATACATCATATCACATCTATACAGAGATAGTAGTATACAGCTGTTATATATCATATCACATCTATACAGAGATAGTAGTATACAGCTGTTATATATCATATCACATCTATACAGAGATAGTAGTATACAGCTGTTATATATCATATCACATCTATACAGAGATAGTAGTATACAGCTGTTATACATCATATCACATCTATACAGAGATAGTAGTATACAGCTGTTATATATCATATCACATCTATACAGAGATAGTAGTATACAGCTGTTATATATCATATCACATCTATACAGGGATAGTAGTATACAGCTGTTATACATCATATCACATCTATACAGAGATAGTAGTATACAGCTGTTATATATCATATCACATCCATACAGAGATAGTAGTATACAGCTGTTATACATCATATCACATCCATACAGAGATAGTAGTATACAGCTGTTATACATCATATCACATCTATACAGAGATAGTAGTATACAGCTGTTATATATCATATCACATCTATACAGAGATAGTAGTATACAGCTGTTATATATCATATCACATCTATACAGAGATAGTAGTATACAGCTGTTATATATCATATCACATCTATACAGGGATAGTAGTATACAGCTGTTATATATCATATCACATCTATACAGAGATAGTAGTATACAGCTGTTATATATCATATCACATCCATACAGAGATAGTAGTATACAGCTGTTATATATCATATCACATCTATACAGAGATAGTAGTATACAGCTGTTATATATCATATCACATCTATACAGAGATAGTAGTATACAGCTGTTATATATCATATCACATCTATACAGAGATAGTAGTATACAGCTGTTATATATCATATCACATCTATACAGAGATAGTAGTATACAGCTGTTATACATCATATCACATCCATACAGAGATAGTAGTATACAGCTGTTATATATCATATCACATCTATACAGAGATAGTAGTATACAGCTGTTATATATCATATCACATCTATACAGAGATAGTAGTATACAGCTGTTAAAACATAATGAAATATATGACACACTGGTATCGGATCGGTACTCGGTATCAGCCGATACGCTAGTTCAGGTATCGGAATCGGTATCGGGAAGCAAAAAACGGTATCGGACCATCTCTAATGCCGAGTGCTGACGTAGTTGTCCCGGCTATGCCGAGTGCTGACGTAGTTGTCCCGGCTGCAGGTGCAGCTGTTCCCGTCGGCGTTCTGCCGGGTGTTCTGCGAGGCGGCCGGTCGGCTCTCGGCTCAGACGCTCGGCCACATCTTCACCGTCAGCTTCTCGGAGCAGGAGGAGAGGCTGGGCAGGGAGACGCCCGTCCTCGGCTACTGGAGGCACCTCCTGTTCGAGTGTGAAGGTAAGCTAGATTTAAAAGGGATGTGTGTGTGTGTGTGTGTGTGTGTGTGGTAGAGCGAGTAAGAGAGTGACGGTTTTAACCTCTCCTCTCTCTCCTTTCTCGCCTCTCCTCTCTCCCTCTCCTCTCCTCTCTCCTTTCTCTCCTCTCCTTTCTCCCCTCTCCTCTTCTTCCTCTCCTCTCTCTCTCCCTCTCCTCTTCTTCCTCTCCTCTCTCTCCTCTCCCCTCCTCTCCTTTATCTCCCTCTCCTCTCCTCTATCCCTCTCCTCTCCTTTCTCTCCCTCTCCTCTCCTTTCTCTCCTCTCCTCTATCCCTCTCCTCTCCTTTCTCTCCCTCTCCTCTTTCCTCTCTCTCCTTTCCCTCTCCTCCCCTCTACCTCTCCTTTCTCCTCTATCCTCTCTCCCCTCTTCTCTCCTTTCTCTCCCTCTCCTCTCTCCTCTCCTCTCTCTGCCTCCCTCTCCTCTCTCCCCTCTTCTCTCCCCTCCTCTCCTCTCTCTCCCCTCTTCTCTCCTTTCTCTCCTCTCCTCTCTCCCCTCTCCTCTTCTTTCTCTCCCTCTCCTCTCTCCTCTCCTCTCTCTGCCTTCCTCTCCTTTCTCTCCTCTCTCCTCTCCTGTCTCCTCTCCTGTCTCCTCTCAGTTGGGAGGAGCTCTATCTCCTTGCAGGATCTCCTCCGTTTCTCCACCGGAGCCGAGGATCTCCCTGCGGCCGCCCTCCTCCCTCCTCCCTCTATATCCTTCATCCACCCGCCAGAGGGAGAAGGCGACGGAGGGAAGAGGAAGAGAGGCGGAGGAAGAAAGGAGGTGTTGGCGGACGAAGGTCTCTTCCCTCAGAGCGACCCCGGCTCCAGACGCCTCCTCCTGCCCGTCTCCTCCTCGTACCGGGCCTTCAAAAGCTCCGTGGAGCAGGCAGTCAGCCACCACGCCCACCTCCTCCCTACACACAGCTAGAGACTCTATCACCTCCTCTCTACACACAGCTAGAGACTCTATCACCTCCTCTCTACACACAGCTAGAGACTCTATCACCTCCTCCCTACACACAGCTAGAGACTCTATCACCTCCTCTCTACACACAGCTAGAGGCTCTATCACCTCCTCCCTACACACAGCTAGAGACTCTATCACCTCCTCTCACACATCTAGAGGCTCTATCACCTCCTCCCTACACACAGCTAGAGGCTCTATCACCTCCTCCCTACACACAGCTAGAGACTCTATCACCTCCTCCCTACACACAGCTAGAGACTCTATCACCTCCTCTCACACAGCTAGAGGCTCTATCACCTCCTCCCTACACACAGCTAGAGACTCTATCACCTCCTCTCTACACACAGCTAGAGGCTCTATCACCTCCTCCCTACACACAGCTAGAGGCTCTATCACCTCCTCTCTACACACAGCTAGAGGCTCTATCACCTCCTCTCACACAGCTAGAGGCTCTATCACCTCCTCTCTACACACAGCTAGAGACTCTATCACCTCCTCTCACACAGCTAGAGACTCTATCACCTCCTCCCTACACACAGCTAGAGGCTCTATCACCTCCTCTCACACAGCTAGAGACTCTATCACCTCCTCTCACACAGCTAGAGGCTCTATCACCTCCTCCCTACACACAGCTAGAGGCTCTATCACCTCCTCCCTACACACAGCTAGAGGCTCTATCACCTCCTCTCTACACACAGCTAGAGGCTCTATCACCTCCTCTCTACACACAGCTAGAGACTCTATCACCTCCTCTCTACACACAGCTAGAGGCTCTATCACCTCCTCCCTACACACAGCTAGAGACTCTATCACCTCCTCTCTACACACAGCTAGAGACTCTATCACCTCCTCCCTACACACAGCTAGAGGCTCTATCACCTCCTCTCTACACACAGCTAGAGACTCTATCACCTCCTCTCTACACACAGCTAGAGACTCTATCACCTCCTCCCTACACACAGCTAGAGGCTCTATCACCTCCTCCCTACACACAGCTAGAGGCTCTATCACCTCCTCTCTACACACAGCTAGAGACTCTATCACCTCCTCTCACACAGCTAGAGACTCTATCACCTCCTCCCTACACACAGCTAGAGACTCTATCACCTCCTCTCTACACACAGCTAGAGGCTCTATCACCTCCTCCCTACACACAGCTAGAGGCTCTATCACCTCCTCTCTACACACAGCTAGAGGCTCTATCACCTCCTCTCTACACACAGCTAGAGACTCTATCACCTCCTCTCTACACACAGCTAGAGACTCTATCACCTCCTCTCTACACACAGCTAGAGGCTCTATCACCTCCTCTCTACACAAAGCTAGAGTTGGGTATCGTTTGGATTTTTTACGATTCAGATTGTGCGTGCGTTGTAGAGCATAGCCCCAAGTATTTCAGATTCTGAGGAATAACATTACTACAAAAAAATAATTGTGAACATCTCGTTAAAATTGAATGACGAGGCGCCACGATGGCTCCCCGTGTGAAAAGCCCTTAAAGTCCAGTACTCGCCGATATCCATACCAGCGTTTTAGGTATCCTAGCATCTCTACGTAGAACTAGGGATGTAAGGGCGTTTTTCCATTGCTCGATTCGCCTGGCCTCGCCTCGACGCACTGTGTACCGCCTCAGCGTGGCTGGTCATCATAGCGGCGCCGCAGTAAACTGCCGTGACCTAACGCAACACTCACACACACATATGGCGTTTTTCCATTACATGGTACCTGCTCGACTCGCCTCGACTCTACTCGACTCGACTCGACTCGCCTCGACTCGCTGTGCGTCCGTTTTCCATTGCAGATTTTAGTATCGCCTCAGCGTGGCTGGTCGTCATAGCGACTGCCGTGGGCGTGGCTTAGTAGCTGACATATCCCCGCATATCCCCGACGCATTTCCTGGTTCTCCGTCTCCGTGAACAACATGATATCAAAGAGATAGTTAACGTTTACTGCTCCAGATTTCCCACCGTGATCACATATATATGACTCTAGAGTCGCTACTCGCTTTGTTTCTCTCACATATATATGACTCTAGAGTCGCTACTCGCTTTGTTTCTCTCACATATATATGACTCTAGAGTCGCTACTCGCTTTGTTTCTCTCACATATATATGACTCTAGAGTCGCTACTCGCTTTGTTTCTCTCACATATATATGACTCTAGAGTCTCTACTCTCTTTGTTTCTCTCACATATATATGACTCTAGAGTCGCTACTCTCTTTGTTTCTCTCACATATATATGACTCTAGAGTCGCTACTCTCTTTGTTTCTCTCACATATATATGACTCTAGAGTCGCTACTCGCTTTGTTTCTCTCACATATATATGACTCTAGAGTCGCTACTCGCTTTGTTTCTCTCACATACATATGACTCTAGAGTCGCTACTCGCTTTGTTTCTCTCACATATATATGACTCTAGAGTCGCTACTCGCTTTGTTTCTCTCACATATATATGACTCTAGAGTCGCTACTCTCTTTGTTTCTCTCACATATATATGACTCTAGAGTCGCTACTCTCTTTGTTTCTCTCACATATATATGACTCTAGAGTCGCTACTCGCTTTGTTTCTCTCACATATATATGACTCTAGAGTCGCTACTCGCTTTGTTTCTCTCACATACATATGACTCTAGAGTCGCTACTCTCTTTGTTTCTCTCACATATATATGACTCTAGAGTCGCTACTCGCTTTGTTTCTCTCACATATATATGACTCTAGAGTCGCTACTCTCTTTGTTTCTCTCACATATATATGACTCTAGAGTCGCTACTCGCTTTGTTTCTCTCACATATATATGACTCTAGAGTCGCTACTCGCTTTGTTTCTCTCACATATATATGACTCTAGAGTCGCTACTCGCTTTGTTTCTCTCACATATATATGACTCTAGAGTCGCTACTCGCTTTGTTTCTCTCACATACATATGACTCTAGAGTCGCTACTCTCTTTGTTTCTCTCACATATATATGACTCTAGAGTCGCTACTCGCTTTGTTTCTCTCACATACATATGACTCTAGAGTCGCTACTCGCTTTGTTTCTCTCACATATATATGACTCTAGAGTCGCTACTCGCTTTGTTTCTCTCACATATATATGACTCTAGAGTCGCTACTCGCTTTGTTTCTCTCACATATATATGACTCTAGAGTCGCTACTCTCTTTGTTTCTCTCACATATATATGACTCTAGAGTCGCTACTCTCTTTGTTTCTCTCACATATATATGACTCTAGAGTCTCTACTCGCTTTGTTTCTCTCACATATATATGACTCTAGAGTCGCTACTCGCTTTGTTTCTCTCACATATATATGACTCTAGAGTCGCTACTCGCTTTGTTTCTCTCACATATATATGACTCTAGAGTCGCTACTTGCTGCGGAGATAATCGTTGTCACTCTCTCACTTCTCCCTCGCTCACTAGCTCCCCACACACACACACACACATACAGCGACTCGACACACACACATCACACATTACACACACCAGCGCACCAGTATAACCATCAGGCCACTTGTATGCTACGGAGAAAGCTCTGCGTGGAGCCTCCGGCAGCAAAAAACACCGCTGGCTAAACTATTTAAAAATGCCGTCTGTCGCTGGCAATGCGGTGATCAGTGACGATTCTTTCCGACCAGTCAGCAGCCTGCAGGGTTTCACGTCACCTTCTCAGCTCGCCTCAGCTCGCTTGGAACCTCGACTGAGGAGGTGCTAAAAAAGTATCTGTTAGCAGGTACCAGGGACTTTTTTTCGTAATGGAAAACCAAAAAAGGCGAGGCGAGGCTAGTAGGTACCATGTAATGGAAAAGCACCATTACACAACGTGGATGGTGTGTGTTGTTGTCGCCACAGCCAGAGCCAGCCAGAGACACAGCCAAGACACATTTAGTTTCCAAAGAACCTGGAGGCAGCAAAAAAACACACACACAGCTGGCTAAACTATTTAAAAATGGTGGGTTTGTTCAGGACGCAAAATTTAGGAATCCCACTATGGCCACGCCAAGACCCGCCCTACGAAGCAGCTCGATGGACCTTTATCACAGCAGACATGTTGATAGGTCTTAGTAGGAAAAGCACAGCTGAGATTGATAACCTTAACGATGGCTCAGTTCCATCAAGTGTCCCAGTAAGATATTTCAGTGAGTCAGCATGAACAATACCAGGACCTCTCCTAAGTGGAATGCAGCCATCATTAATGGTTTAATACCAGGGTCTCTCCTAAGTGGAATGCAGCCATCAGTAATGGTTTAATACCAGGGTCTCTCCTAAGTGGAATGCAGCCATCAGTAATGGTTTTGAATACACCTGTGCTTTTTTGCCGTGAAAAAAGTCGATTGGTTGGGGTTAGGCATTTCACCTCGTGTGGTTTAAGGTGCTCTCAGTGATGTGACGCGTTTTTTAAGCTACAACATTTTTTGTTACAGTCAGCAAACCTCTCCTCACTATCCGCTAGCTGCCTGTCCCCTGAACACACTGTAAAAAAAATCACGGTCTCTGTAGACAGCCCAGGCTCCACAAACGGCAATAAAAACAAACTGTGCCAACCTGCACCACCAAACCTGTGTTCAGGGGACAGGCAGCTAGCGGAAAAATGTTGTAGCCTAAAATATGCGTCACATCACTTAGAGCACCTTTAAGATTAGGGTTAGGGGATTGGTCAGGGGATAGGACCTGTACATGTAAGCATGGACGCCTGGCCAATAGTAGTGTGTGAATGATATTGAAGGGCGGGTCTTGGCGTGGCCATAGTGGGATTTGTAATATCGCGTTCAGGACACCTTTTGGTATCGCCTCAGCTCGCTGGGAACCTCCACTGAGGTGGTCCTAAATCAAGTTCCTGTTGGCAGGTAACGGGGACTTTTTATCAGAATGGAAAACCAAAAAAGGCGAGTAGAGTCGAGCTGGTACCGTGTGATGGAAAAACGCTTTTATCACGATATGATATTGATTCTTTGGTCACTGATACGATATTTACCGATATCTTAAAGTCTGTAACGGTGCGATTTCGATTCATTTCAGGGGGCCTGTGATCGATACGATCTAAAATAAAACAGCATCTTACAGACGATGTGTATCGATATTTTCTTGGATCTTTGAATCGTTACACCCCAAATTATGATCTGTGTTTGTTTTTTTTTATAATTAGAAATCAGTTGAGTGGAGCTGCAGCTAATGAACATTTTTTGTTATCGATTTAGCCAAATCTAAGGCCTTAAACTCTGAGTTTTCTTTTTTTTATCTAACTGCAGGAACCCCCCAAAAAAAGTCTTAACATTTGTTTTGTAAATTGCTAAATATATCTTAAGTTTTCTAGTTTGAAATCCACGGTGCACCTCCTCCCCACAGAGAGATAGAGGGGGGAGTACTTTATAATGTGTATATAACTAGTGTGTAGTGCCTGGTTTCCTCTCAGTGAAATGCTCTGAGCGAATGTAAGCTGGGCTTTTATTGTGAAGGGCAGACACCACAAGAGCCAGCGTCATGGCAACGCTTTTTATTTCTCAACTTTTATTGTGTATAGTTTATTAACATCCAATATCAATGCTGTCCAAACTACACACACACACACAACCCTCAAACTGCCCTGTAATGTTGTGGGGTCCAGCATTTTAACCCCACAAAGCTGTCCAGACCCCACAAGTATACTGTATTCCAGGTTTTTGGACCCCACGAATGTAGTTAAACGAGAACACACACACATACACACACACACAGGTGCACACACACAGTCATACACATACACACACACACATACAGACACAGTCACACAGAAACACACACACACAGTCATACACATGCACAGACACACACAGAGACACACAGTCTCTCTCTCTCTCTCACACACACACACACTCACTCACACAGTAACACACACACAGAGACACACACACACAGAGAGACACATAAAGGTGGAGCAGTATGTCCTGTATGTCCCTTACACACACACACACACACACACACACACACACACAGAGACACACACACACAGAGAGACACACACACACACACACACACAGATTCCCAGATTAGTAAACTTGGTAAATCCGTTGAGTGGAGCTGCAGCTCATGATGATTTTTGTTATTGATGAACCAAATCTAAGCCCTTTAAACTCTGAGTTGTGAAATCTAACTGCAGAAATCCAAAAAACAATCGTTTTCTAGATAGAAAACGACGGTGCTGATTTATTTTTACTATTTTTTTTTTCCTACAGAGCTACAAGTTGATTTTATTGAACAGATTTTCTGTGTATTCTTGTGTTATAGTTTTATAATCAGAACTCCGTTGAGTGCAGCTAACGATCATTACTGTTATTATCGATTTAGACAAATCACACACACCTTAAACTCTGAGTTTTCCTTTTTCTTCGTAACATTTGGTTTGTAAAATATGCTAAATATCTGTTATGTTTTCTTCTTAACGTTTGGTTTGTAAAATATGCTAAATATCTGTTATGTTTTCTACAGAGCTTCTGTTTTTAAGTTGTTTTTTGAAGCGTTTTCTTGACAAGATTTTCTGTTTTTATTCTTGTTAGTTATCTTGTTGTTTTATACAATATATCTGGAAAAGGAACAAAGGGTGAGAAATCTGAGTGGTCATATTATGAGGAATAATGTGTGTGTGTGTGTCTGTGAGACTGTGTATGTGTTACTGTGTGTGTATCTGTGTTACTGTGTGTGTCTCCTTTGTTACTGTGTGTGTCTCCTTTGTTACTGTGTGTGTTACTGTGTGTGTGTGTGTGTATGTGTGTTTTGGGAAAACACCCAAATAATTGTGAACCTAATTGATATGCAGACTGGATTAAAATCCGTGAGGGTCCAGATTTTGCCAGCACGCCTCAAGTTTGACACCTGTGTGTGTGCTGCTGTATCTGTTCTGTTGGATTTCTGTCTTTGAACATTTATTTTTCTGTCCTCTTTAACTTTCTTGTCATTTATCCGTTGTGTGTTTTACACGTTTTCTCTATAAACGCAGAAACAAACTGGTGGTGTTGTTTGTGTCCTGATTTCTTAAAGGTCCCATGGCATGCTGCTGTTTGGATGCTTTTATATAGACCTTAGTGGTCCCCTAATACTGTATCTGAAGTCTCTTTTATATAGACCTTAGTGGTCCCCTAATACTGTATCTGAAGTCTCTTTTATATAGACCTTAGTGGTCCCCTAATACTGTATCTGAAGTCTCTTTTATATAGACCTTAGTGGTCCCTCTAATACTGTATCTGAAGTCTCTTTTATATAGACCTTAGTGGTCCCCTAATACTGTATCTGAAGTCTCTTTTATATAGACCTTAGTGGTCCCCTAATACTGTATCTGAAGTCTCTTTTATATAGACTTTAGTGGTCCCCTAATACTGTATCTGAAGTCTCTTTTATATAGACCTTAGTGGTCCCCTAATACTGTATCTGAAGTCTCTTTTATATAGACTTTAGTGGTCCCCTAATACTGTATCTGAAGTCTCTTTTATATAGACTTTAGTGGTCCCCTAATACTGTATCTGAAGTCTCTTTTATATAGACCTTAGTGGTCCCCTAATACTGTATCTGAAGTCTCTTTTATATAGACTTTAGTGGTCCCCTAATACTGTATCTGAAGTCTCTTTTATATAGACTTTAGTGGTCCCCTAATACTGTATCTGAAGTCTCTTTTATATAGGCCTTAGTGGTCCCCTAATACTGTATCTGAAGTCTCTTTTATATAGACCTTAGTGGTCCCCTAATACTGTATCTGAAGTCTCTTTCCCGAAATTCAGTCTTGGTGCAGAATTACAGCCACTAAAGCCAGTCCCACAATGTGCCATTTCTGTGTCTGTAGCTATTGAGGAGGAGAGAGGGGGGGGTCTCTCTCATGGGTGGGCCAAATTCTCTGGGCAGGCAAAGCAGGGGAGGTAACCTTGCTCCTTATGACCTCATAAGGAGAAGATTCCTGATTGGTCCATCTGAGCTTTCATTTTCTCAAAGTCAGAGCAGGATACCCAGGACTCAGTTTACACCTATCACCATTTCTAGCCACTGGGGGACCATAGGCAGGCTGGGGGAACTCATACTAATGTTAAAAACAACCATAAAGTGACATTTTCATGCCATGGGACCTTTAAACTGTAATTAACTGAACACAAATCAGTTGCCGTCTCGCACAAACAACTCTGGTTTTATTGAAGATATCTCGTACCAACGTGGAACCAGAGGTTATTGTCAATGTTTTTTGAGGTTTTATTTCAATATTTGTCTTTTTTTTGTTGACACTTTCTTCAACCTTTTTTGTCGCCTTTTTCGAAGCTTTTGCAAAACATCTTTTTGATGTATTTTTTTCGTTGTCGTTGCTTTCTTCAACCTAATTGTTTACTTTTTCAATGTTTTGTCAACATTTGTCATTTCATTTAACTTTTTGTCACCTTTTTCAACGCTTTTGCAAAAACATTTTCGTTGTATTTTCAATATTTTTTTGGTGGGTTTTTTTGGTGACGTTTTTGTCGCTTTTCGAGATTCTGGAAACTTTTTTCCTTTTTTTTTGGGGCTTAGCGACACCTCTTTGATTGTACCTTGTCACTGCCCAATGTGAGTAAAGTGCAGATGTGAGTCGCGCATGCTCAGATTGAAACGGTTTATGATTGTTTGATTGCTAACGTTAGCTCAAAACGCCGTTCAAGTGACAGCCTTTGTTGTGTTTGATTGCTAACTCGTAGCTAGCCGTGAATGAAATTTGTTATGTAGGTCCATTTTTAGTTGTAATATTTAGTATTAGTTAGTCTCTCGTTAGCAGGTTCTTGTAGGCTACATGTTGCAAAGTGACGAATGCGCAACTCACATCTGCACTTGACTCACATCAGGCAGTGACAACCTCCTTGGTCTCTGGAAACTACGGCGGAGTGATACCTCTTTAATTTTTACCTCCTTGGTCTCTGGAAACTACGGCGGAGTGATACCTCTTTAATTTTTACCTCCTTGGTCTCTGGAAACTGCGGCGGAGTGATACCTCTTTAATTTTCTACCTCCTTGGTCTCTGATAACTACGGCGGAGTGATACCTCTTTCATTTTTACCTCCCCTTGGTCTCTGGAAACTACGGCGGAGTGATACCTCTTTAATTTTTTACCTCCTTGGTCTCTGGAAACTGCGGCGGAGTGATACCTCTTTAATTTTCTACCTTCTTGGTCTCTGGAAACTGCGGCGGAGTGATACCTCTTTAATTTTTACCTCCTTGGTCTCTGGAAACTGCGGCGGAGTGATACCTCTTTAATTTTTACCTCCTTGGTCTCTGGAAACTACGGCGGAGTGATACCTCTTTAATTTTTTACCTCCTTGGTCTCTGATAACTACGGCGGAGTGATACCTCTTTAATTTTTCTACCTCCTTGGTCTCTGGAAACTACGGCGGAGTGATACCTCTTTAATTTTTTACCTCCTTGGTCTCTGGAAACTACGGCGGAGTGATACCTCTTTAATTTTTACCTCCTTGGTCTCTGATAACTACGGCGGAGTGATACCTCTTTAATTTTTTACCTCCTTGGTCTCTGGAAACTACGGCGGAGTGATACCTCTTTAATTTTTTACCTCCTTGGTCTCTGGAAACTACGGCGGAGTGATACCTCTTTAATTTTTACCTCCTTGGTCTCTGGAAACTACGGCGGAGTGATACCTCTTTAATTTTTACCTCCTTGGTCTCTGATAACTACGGCGGAGTGATACCTCTTTAATTTTTACCTCCTTGGTCTCTGGAAACTACGGCGAGTGATACCTTTTAATTTTTACCTCCTGGGTCTTTGAAAACTACGGCGGGGGATACTTTAATTTTTACCTCCTTGGTCTCTGATAACTACGGCGGAGTGATACCTCTTTAATTTTTACCTCCTTGGTCTCTGGAAACTACGGCGGAGTGATACCTCTTTAATTTTTACCTCTCCTTGGTCTCTGATAACTACGGCGGAGTGATACCTCTTTAATTTTTACCTCTCCTTGGTCTCTGATAACTACGGCGGAGTGATACCTCTTTAATTTTTACTTCTCCTTGGTCTCTGATAACTACGG
This sequence comes from Perca schrenkii, assembly GCA_025617405.1. NCBI lineage: Eukaryota > Metazoa > Chordata > Actinopteri > Perciformes > Percidae > Perca > Perca schrenkii. Next base: position 31,265,623 of record CM046806.1, on the reverse strand, counting down.
CGGAGTGATACCTCTTTAATTTTTACCTCTCCTTGGTCTCTGGAAACTACGGCGGAGTGATACCTCTTTAATTTTTTACCTCCTTGGTCTCTGGAAACTACGGCGGAGTGATACCTCTTTAATTTTTTACCTCCTTGGTCTCTGGAAACTACGGCGGAGTGATACCTCTTTAATTTTTACCTCCTTGGTCTCTGGAAACTACGGCGGAGTGATACCTCTTTAATTTTTTACCTCCTTGGTCTCTGGAAACTACGGCGGAGTGATACCTCTTTAATTTTTTACCTCCTTGGTCTCTGGAAACTACGGCGGAGTGATACCTCTTTAATTTTTTACCTCCTTGGTCTCTGATAACTACGGCGGAGTGATACCTCTTTAATTTTCTACCTCCTTGGTCTCTGGAAACTACGGCGGAGTGATACCTCTTTAATTTTTTACCTCCTTGGTCTCTGGAAACTACGGCGGAGTGATACCTCTTTAATTTTTTACCTCCTTGGTCTCTGATAACTACGGCGGAGTGATACCTCTTTAATTTTTTACCTCCTTGGTCTCTGGAAACTACGGCGGAGTGATACCTCTTTAATTTTTACCTCTCCTTGGTCTCTGATAACTACGGCGGAGTGATACCTCTTTAATTTTTACCTCCTTGGTCTCTGATAACTACGGCGGAGTGATACCTCTTTAATTTTTACCTCCTTGGTCTCTGATAACTACGGCGGAGTGATACCTCTTTAATTTTTACCTCCCCTTGGTCTCTGGAAACTACGGCGGAGTGATACCTCTTTAATTTTTTACCTCCTTGGTCTCTGGAAACTACGGCGGAGTGATACCTCTTTAATTTTTTACCTCCTTGGTCTCTGATAACTACGGCGGAGTGATACCTCTTTAATTTTTTACCTCCTTGGTCTCTGATAACTACGGCGGAGTGATACCTCTTTAATTTTTTACCTCCTTGGTCTCTGGAAACTACGGCGGAGTGATACCTCTTTAATTTTTTACCTCCTTGGTCTCTGATAACTACGGCGGAGTGATACCTCTTTAATTTTTTACCTCCTTGGTCTCTGATAACTACGGCGGAGTGATACCTCTTTAATTTTTTACCTCCTTGGTCTCTTGATAACTACGGCGGAGTGATACCTCTTTAATTTTTACCTCTCCTTGGTCTCTGATAACTACGGCGGAGTGATACCTCTTTAATTTTTTATCTCCTTGGTCTCTGGAAATTACGGCGGAGTGATACCTCTTTAATTTTTACCTCCTTGGTCTCTGATAACCGCGGCGGAGTGATACCTCTTTAATTTTTTACCTCCTTGGTCTCTGATAACTACGGCGGAGTGATACCTCTTTAATTTTTACCTCCTTGGTCTCTGATAACTACGGCGGAGTGATACCTCTTTAATTTTTTACCTCCTTGGTCTCTGGAAACTACGGCGGAGTGATACCTCTTTAATTTTTACCTCCTTGGTCTCTGATAACTACGGCGGAGTGATACCTCTTTAATTTTTTACCTCCTTGGTCTCTGATAACTACGGCGGAGTGATACCTCTTTAATTTTTTACCTCCTTGGTCTCTGATAACTACGGCGGAGTGATACCTCTTTAATTTTTTACCTCCTTGGTCTCTGGAAACTACGGCGGAGTGATACCTCTTTAATTTTTTACCTCCTTGGTCTCTGGAAACTACGGCGGAGTGATACCTCTTTCATTTTTACCTCCCTGGGGTCTGGAAACTACGGCGGAGTGATACCTCTTTAATTTTTTACCTCCTTGGTCTCTGGAAACTACGGCGGAGTGATACCTCTTTAATTTTTTACCTCCTTGGTCTCTGATAACTACGGCGGAGTGATACCTCTTTAATTTTTTACCTCCTTGGTCTCTGATAACTACGGCGGAGTGATACCTCTTTAATTTTTTACCTCCTTGGTCTCTGGAAACTACGGCGGAGTGATACCTCTTTAATTTTTTACCTCCTTGGTCTCTGATAACTACGGCGGAGTGATACCTCTTTAATTTTTTACCTCCTTGGTCTCTGGAAACTACGGCGGAGTGATACCTCTTTAATTTTTTACCTCCTTGGTCTCTGGAAACTACGGCGGAGTGATACCTCTTTAATTTTTTACCTCCTTGGTCTCTGATAACTACGGCGGAGTGATACCTCTTTAATTTTTTACCTCCTTGGTCTCTGATAACTACGGCGGAGTGATACCTCTTTAATTTTTTACCTCCTTGGTCTCTGGAAACTACGGCGGAGTGATACCTCTTTAATTTTTACCTCCTTGGTCTCTGGAAACTACGGCGGAGTGAAACCTCTTTAATTTTTTACCTCCTTGGTCTCTGATAACTACGGCGGAGTGAAACCTCTTTAATTTTTTACCTCCTTGGTCTCTGGAAACTACGGCGGAGTGAAACCTCTTTAATTTTTTACCTCCTTGGTCTCTGATAACTACGGCGGAGTGATACCTCTTTAATTTTTTACCTCCTTGGTCTCTGGAAACTACGGCGGAGTGATACCTCTTTAATTTTTTACCTCCTTGGTCTCTGGAAACTACGGCGGAGTGATACCTCTTTAATTTTTTACCTCCTTGGTCTCTGGAAACTACGGCGGAGTGATACCTCTTCGTTCTTCCCGCCTCTCTGACGGGCTGCGGCCACGTCATCAGACGCTCCGTCACCAACAACATCCAACATGGCGGCGTCTGTCCGGGAGAAGCAGACAGGTTTGTCAAACCGATGATATTCTTCTATCAACGGGTATTTTTACCGGTAGACAGCGACGGTTACCGGCGGCAGAGAGTTGAAACAACCCGGAGTCCGACCGGAGGGATTAATTAAAGACTGTTAACGGCTGCTAACCAGCTAACTAACCACTGCTAGCCGCCAAACGGCTGCTAGTTCAGGAGACTAACAGGTCTGACTAAACGTTACAGAAAGTCCTTCTTCTCCCCTGGCAGTCTAAACTCTTCTGTTACCTAGTTACCTAGTTACCTGAAGGGTTAGTTAGCCCTTTAGCTCGGTGGCTAATGCTACTGACAGCTTTCTAATGCCACTGTTGGCTAGCTAAGTGAAGTTAGCATGTTGCTACCGTTGATGATAAAACCATTAAATATCTGATTGTTCTAGAGCAGTGGTTCTCTAAAGTGGGCTTCTTGAAGAGGTTGCAGGGGGTCCCCAACAAAAAAGGTTTATGTTAACTATAATTTCATCCATAAATTCAGTTTATTAGTTTAGCTGTCAGGGACCATGCACAGTTCAAGCTATATAAGGTAGCTAGCTATACAGCTAATTTACATCTGTGGTCCCTGGGCAAGGGAGCTAAAAGGACAATATAGACAATACTATCAAAACAGATAGAAATTTAACAAGCATTATATCATGTATAAACCAGTATACAACTATATATAAATTCCATGTTATAGAAAGATCACATATATAAGGTCATAAGGTCACATAGCTGTTTTGCCTTCAATTAATCTGGGTATTTTATTAGGTTTTATAGCATTTGAATTGAAGTGTGTGTGTGTCTTTGTGTGTGTCTCTCTGTGTGTGTGTGTGTGTGTGTGTGTGTGTGTGTGTGTGTGTGTGTGTGTGTGTGTGCGCCTTGCAGTTGCTCTGAAGCGAATGCTGAACTTCAACGCTCCTCCTCTGAAGAACACAGCAGCGGAGCCAGTATGGAAGGTACTCAGTATTTGTCGAAAGTGAAAATAGTTAAAGTCAGATGTTGTGTATTCTGTAAATAC
>CM046806.1:31249390-31251890 GCA_025617405.1 Perca schrenkii | reverse complement strand
AGATCTGGTGATTTCTTTCTTCAGACCAATGATGTGGAAGAGAAACTACAACATACAAATACATAGATACAAATATTCATCAAACATTTAGGGAGCAGAGAAGTTTTCATCAAACATCATCATGAGCAGTGATAGCCTCCGTGGCTAAACAGACACAGGAAGAAACTTTTTGGGCTAGAGAACATGTGTCAAACTCAAGGCCCGAGGGCCAAATCCGGCCCGTTGCAGAGTTAGATCCGGCCCGTATATCAATTTGGGTTCACGATACATTTTGGCCCTCCTAGTTATGCGCTACACCAAAAACACAGGACAGTGTTTTTTAAACTGCAATTACCTGACATTCAAAGCAGACATTTGGGCAGATTTGCCTACTCTGAGACTCAGAAATTCCCCCCAGAAGAAGCAGAGAGAGAGTTTTCATATTCAGGTTGTTGTTTAAAAAAAATGTAATCATTGTTTTTTCATGATTAGCTAAATTCTCTGATGGCTAAGGAACTCTCTTGATGACTTTTGTAGGGCTTCATGTCAACAAAAATGTCGGAAAAAGCAACAAATTTACCAAAAAGGTGACAAACGTCTGAGAAAGCCACAAAAGTCGGAACAAAAATGAGGAAAAAAGCTACCAAAATGTTTAAAAAAAAAGTGAAATGCGGTATCAAAAGCACATCAATAAACTCTCCATGTCTGGCCCTTGGTGTGGTTCTCTTTTTTTCCAGTGTGGCCCTCTGGGAAAATGAGTTTAACCCCCCTGGGCTAGAGTGTAAGTTGTAAGTTCACTGTTAGGTCACTGTGGGTCCATCCGACATGCACAAGATGTGCAGGCAGCACAGATCGCCTACCGACAGTCTGTCACAAACCGACTCAATGCATGTGACAAAAGAGGGGAGACCAAACAGGTTAAAATGCCAATTAAGAGTTTATTGCAACATAAAGAAAACTACTATTAACAACAGAATCAAAACAGATGTGGAATTAATAGGCTCGTTCGAGATGAGCCAGATCTGCGCAGAATTGATCACCAGCGATCGGCGCCCAATGCATGCCGGTTAGATTTGTGTCCGACTTGATCCCGACTTGCTCTGACGTCATGCACACGTTGGGCAACGATAATCTCACGAGACCAAGGCGGCCGCAGTTCTGAGACGCAGGTAGCGCCGTTGCTTTTCACCGACTGCAAGACCCAGGTGGACCCAGGGCATGCTGGGAAACGCCGGCCTCTCAGCTGATCGAACAGCTGATTGGTTCAGAATCGACTCAACATGATGTTTTAGAGAAACTTTTTATTGATTTTGAATCGGAGAGATTTTAACTGATATTTGTCTGATTTAAAAGCTTATTCTGTACAGAACACATGTTGTGAGGCTGATAGTTACATTTAGAAGTCAGAGAGACTAAATCTGTTCAGATTACGGATCATCTACAGTCTGTTGGTAATTAAAATCAGCAACAGATCACATGTAGAGCATTCTGACAGCTACTCTGTCATAATAAAAATAACTGGAGACTGTGTAGGAGCTGATATATGGGTCTGATAACATTTTATTAAATCGGAATCGGACCCGAACGGACCACAGTGTTTGTGTCACTTCCTGTTCAGCCTGAATGCTGCTGGAATCAGCTGGAAAACTGTCCGACTTGAGAGCGGACTTTTGTCACCGCCCCCCGCTGCTGCCGCCTGCTCTCGTCTATTTTACAGGCGAGGCGCAGTTCATCTCGAACGAGCCTAATGTTATCAGTAGTGTAAGCGGTGGATGTGTGAGTGAAAGATATGTAAGCAAATGACAACTGCAACAAAAGAAACAGACCAAACCCCAACCAGGAGATGTGGAACCTAGGAGCAGGAGAATGAAGAGCCAGAACAATCAAACATGACTTGTATAAATAGTCTTGGTTGAGGCCTACCCAGGTGTCCACCAATCAAGTAACGAGCCCTCCCAAACTGCCAGCTCAGCCAATCAAGCCAAAGAAGCCAACAGCAGGCAGGAAAGGGAGGGTTCGTAACACAGTCGCTGTGTTTTAATTTGCTCCAAAGCCCGCCGAGCTTCCTGTGGGCCTACGAAGGATACAACTGAAACGGTGTGAGGTCATGGGAATCTCCACTTCCCACTATGCAGTGCTGTATCAGGAGCAAGTCAGTGTGTGTGTGTGTGTGTGTAATAGTTCTGCTTCTCCTCTCCAGTTTCCAGAGGCCTCTGTTCGTCCTGGTAGATCGTAACGTGGACATGGCCACGCCCCTCCACCACACCTGGACCTATCAGGCGCTGATCCACGACGTCCTGGTGAGCTGTCACTCATCTGTCTCAGAATGAACACATGAATATGAACACTTACAATGTTAGATAGATAGATAGATAGATAGATAGATAGATAGATAGATACTTTATTCATATATATGAATAAAGTATATACAGCAGCTCATACATGAACACACACATTTTCACAAATCACACAACAATCCCATAAGTAAATAAATAAAATACTAATAATAAAGCATAAAATG
>CM046806.1:31219390-31241890 GCA_025617405.1 Perca schrenkii | reverse complement strand
TTAATCAAGGCTGAATTTTTAATTTTCTTTTTAACACTACCTTTTTCTTAATTCATTTTTGTATTTAAATTTTAAATTTCATTTTTATTCATTCATTTTTTATAACCGTTTCTTCATCTGTTACCAATTTGTATGATATTTTTAACTGTGTCTTTATGTCTTGTGTAAAGCACTTTGAATTGCGTTACTGCTGAATAGTGCTATACAAATAAAATTGCCTTGGCTTGCCTTGCACAGCTGTCAGTTTTCAGAAAAGTGTTTATTTACACGTACCCGTGTATATATGCAGCCAAGAGCACGCCAGACCTGTAGGTGGCGGTGTAACGAGAAGCTCAAGTCCACGTTAGCCAATCAGAATCCAGAAAATAGCAACAACAGCAACGAATCACTTCCTCTTTCTCTCTCTCGGCTGCCTAAACCTCCGTTTGTCTCAGTTAACGTGCAAACGAAGATCTCAAAAATCTCCACTCTGGCCGGAGTTTTTAGGAAGACTTGTTTTCAGAGGAGAATTCTCCGTTTGCGTGTAAACGAAGGGAAATGTCTCCGGTTGTAAAAATAACCACGTACAGTACGTGACAAAGCACACCTGTGAAGGTAAAACCATTTCAGGTGACTACCTCATGAAGCTCATTGAGAGAACACCAAGGGTTTGCAGAGTTATCAAAAAAACTTTGAAGAATCTAAAATATAAGACATGTTTTCAGTTATTTCACACTTTTTTGTTAAGTACATAATTCCATATGTGTTCATTCATAGTTTTGATGCCTTCAGTGAGAATCTACAATGTAAATAGTCATGAAAATAAAGGAAACACATTGAATGAGAAGGTGTTTCCAAACTTTTGGCCTGTACTTTACGTGTAAACAGGGTCTCTGTCGAGCCGTGTTTGACTGTTAATGTGGTTGAAATCATTCCAACCTCACACCAATGGATTTTCTGATTACCAGATAATATGTATGAATGTTGTTATTGAATTGGCAAATTTGAATCCGATAAATCTGACCCGGTACAGCCCTCGCTCCTTGTCTAAGCCTGTTTTTTTGTTTTTTTTCTGAATTGGTTAAGAAAGAATGAAATAAGAAGCTCGTTGATTGGTTAGAAGTTGTATTGAGTGTGCGTTGCTGTTGTGTTCCAGTCCGTTCCCAGAGGTGGCCGAGTCGGTCCAGCAGGAGCTGGACTCTTACAGAGCTCAGGAGGACGAGGTCAAACACCTGAAGAGCATCATGGTGAGACACACACACACACACACACGACACACACACACACACACACACACACACACACACAGAGACACACACACACACACACACACACACACAGACGCACACACAGACACACACACACACACGGATGCACGCACACACGCACACGGACACAGATGCACACAAAGGCACACGCACAGAGACACACACACAGATTGACTGACACACACTGACGCGCACACACAGACACATTCACGCACACACACACACACACACACACACACACACAGAGATGCACACAGACACATTGACACACACACAAAGGCACACACGCGCACAGAGACACACACACACACAGATGCAAACAGACACACTGACGCACACACAGACGCACACAAAGGCACACACAAAGGCACACGCACAGAGACACACACACACACAGATTGACTGACACACACTGACGCGCACACACAGACGCATTCACGCACACACACAGACACATGCACACACACACACACACAGATTGACTGACACACACTGACGCGCACACACAGACGCATTCACGCACACACACAGACACATGCACACACACACACACACACACAGATTGACTGACACACACTGACGCGCACACACAGACGCATTCACGCACACACAGACACATGCACACACACACACACACACACACACAGATTGACTGACACACACTAACGCGCACACACAGACGCATTCACGCACACACACAGACACATGCGCACACACACACACAGAGATGCACACAGACACATTGACACACACACAGACACAGACGCACACAAAGGCACACGCACAGAGACACACACACACACAGATGCACACAGACACACTGACGCACACACAGACGCACACAAAGGCACACACAAAGGCACACGCACATTGACACACACACAGACACAGACGCACACAAAGGCACACGCACAGAGACACACACACACACACAAATTGACTGACACAGACGCATTCACGCACACACACAGACACACGCACACACGCACACACACACACACACACACACACACATACACATACAGACACACACACACTCCCACACGGTAAAGTCATTACCAAGTCCTATTACAGTTTATAAGTCCAGTTGTTCCAGTTTAGTGTGTGTGTGTGTGTGTGTGTGTGTGTGTGTGTGTGTGTGTGTGTGTGTGTGTGTGTGTGTGTGTGTGTGTGTGTGTGTGTGTGTGTGTGTAGGGTTTAGAGGGAGAGGATGATGGAGCCATCAGCATGCTGTCAGACAACACAGCCAAGCTCACCTCTGCTGTCAGGTACTGAACATCGCCAATACTTACCGGCTGATCAGAGCACGTCTATTTTTCACTGAGCCCTCAAAATGTCAAGTACGGTGTGTTCACACATACAGTAGGTAACGCATGATGAGGACTTCACACTGCACCAGAGAGAAAGGACAGTAAACAATAAGCTCAGAATTGTCAACAATAAACCCATGCCATGTCTGCTTTAGAGCATTCAGTTTTTTTACTTCTCTTCAGTGAGTCTCTTAGATTAGATTAGATTCAACTTTGTCATTGTGCAGAGCACAAGTACAAAGACAACTAAATGCAGTTTGCGTCAAATCACAAGTGCAAAAAAAAAAGCAGAAAAGTGCAGTGTGATATAAAAAAGTATAGACGGGACAATGAAATATATTCCAGTGTTATAAGAGCAGAATAAGTGGCTATGTAATATGAACAACATGTTGCAGTGACATTATGATAGTAAGGACAATATAGATATATGCAGTGTATTAGCAGAATATATAATAAAATCTGTGTGAACCATATAGACAGATATGTGCAGTGTGGTAACATCATTTGTTTTATCTTCAGTTGCCTTTAACCCTCATGTTGTCTTTGGGTCAAATTTGACCCAGTTTAAAAAAAAAAAAATTATATCAGAAAGTATGGGACGTCGAAATAAGTGCCAGAAATGTGGAAAAAAAGACAAAACTTTGTCAAAAGCATGAAAAAGATGAAAAAAAAGCCTCTGGAAAAACATAAAAAAAAACTATCAAACTGTTGAAAAAAGTGACAAAAACATCAGAAAAAGCAATAAAAATGTTGGAAAAGTGACAAACGTTGGGGAAAAAGCGATAAACATTTTGAAAAAAGTGACAAAGGTTGGGAAAAAACCCCACAAAAATGGCAAATAAAAAACTTTTAAAAAAGCGATGGTCGTCGGGGAGACAACGCAAGAGTTAATCCAGTTTTTCAATAACTTCTAAAGAATAATTTCCATAAACGAGGCCAAGGAACATGTGATTAGACCTTTGGTTGTGATTTCTACCATTACATCACTCTTGTTTTTGTTTTTTTACATCTGTAACCATGAAACTAAACCAAAACACATCTGCTCCACAATTCAATTTAAGGTTGCGTGCGACTGACAGCGATGTTGTTCTTGGGTGAAATGGAGAATTCTTCAGTGTTGGAGGAGGTCTTTTAGTGGTCTAATTATCACCCTTTTTCACAGATGACAGTGTGAAGTACTCCTCTGGAAAGTGTTGAAGGTTGAAACATTGTGTGTAGGATCAAAATTTGAAAAAGAACTTATTTTTGGAACTTTTTTTCAATGCTTTTGACGGGTTTTTTTTAAACTTTTTTTAAAATCACGGTCAGTAAACTTAATTTATGGGCCTTTTATACCAAATGTTAAAGTTAAAGGTCCTCTGACATGCTGTTTTTAGACCTCATTGGTCCCCTAATACTGTATCTGAAGTCTCTTTTATATAGACCTTAGTGGTCCCCTAATACTGTATCTGAAGTCTCTTTTATATAGACCTTAGTGGTCCCCTAATACTGTATCTGAAGTCTCTTTTATATAGACCTTAGTGGTCCCCTAATACTGTATCTGAAGTCTCTTTTATATAGACCATAGTGGTCCCCTAATACTGTATCTGAAGTCTCTTTTATATAGACCTTAGTGGTCCCCTAATACTGTATCTGAAGTCTCTTTTATATAGACCTTAGTGGTCCTCTAATACTGTATCTGAAGTCTCTTTTATATAGACCTTAGTGGTCCCCTAATACTGTATCTGAAGTCTCTTTTATATAGACCTTAGTGGTCCCCTAATACTGTATCTGAAGTCTCTTTTATATAGACCTTAGTGGTCCCCTAATACTGTATCTGAAGTCTCTTTTATATAGACCTTAGTGGTCCCCTAATACTGTATCTGAAGTCTCTTTTATATAGACCATAGTGGTCCCCTAATACTGTATCTGAAGTCTCTTTTATATAGACCTTAGTGGTCCTCTAATACTGTATCTGAAGTCTCTTTTATATAGACCTTAGTGGTCCCCTAATACTGTATCTGAAGTCTTTTATATAGACCTTAGTGGTCCCCTAATACTGTATCTGAAGTCTCTTTTATATAGACCTTAGTGGTCCCCTAATACTGTATCTGAAGTCTTTTATATAGACCTTAGTGGTCCCCTAATACTGTATCTAACCCCAGAAATAACGAGCAGGAATGAGCGTGACTAGAGTCTCTCAAAATCTGAGGAACAATTTTTGGGCAACAATAATACAGATTACCTCCACCTGCTGTTATAGAGACGTATTACACGCTCAAGTTGGCGTTACTTCGCTGTGTCCTGAGGCACTTTTTGGACCTCGGGGAGCCGACTGATCAGTCCGACTGGCTTTTCTGCCGACAGTCGGCCGTCTGGTTGTCGCGTCAGGGGCTTTAAACGTTGTCCTTGTATATTTTGTGTTGCAGCTCTCTGCCCGAGCTGCTGGAGAAGAAAAGGCTGATCGACCTGCACACCAACGTGGCCACGGCCGTCCTGGACCACATCAAGGTATAAACGCAACACACAAAAGTTTATTCACATGATATCGCGCCTTTCATAGAGTCACTAAGTGCTTCACTGTTGAAGAAATACAATCTCATACAGTTAAGTATAAAAAAAAGCAAAGTTAAAACTCCAGATACAAATTTGTGACAGATTTGGCGAAACAAGTTTGTGTGTTTTCAGTTTTATTTAATTTCAAACACTCTAGTTTTTATAACAAGTCCACGCAAAAAGACAAGAATAACGAAATAAGTTACACACATAATTAACAGCGCGTAAGCATGCGCTAAACATCCTAGCTCTAGTGTTTAGGGTTAGCAGACGAGTTTAGAAGAGGTGAGAGAGAGAGGGAGATAAAGAGTAAGAGAGAGAGAGGGAGGGAGACAAAGGGAGAGGGAGAGAAACAGAGTAAGAGAGAAAAAGAGAGAGAGAGCTCTAGTGTTTAGCATTAGCAGACGGTTTAGAAGCGAGACACACTAACTCAGAGTAACTTCCTGTCTGTGTGTACCGTGGGTTTTGGCACGTCTGTGTGGATTGATCTCCAAAGATACCAAAGTAAATATTATAAACATTTCTCACAAGCCACATCTCTCCAGACTATTCTGACAATAAATATGTAATTTTCAGACCATCAAATCTGGAGAAAATGAACTTTGTTTCAGACGTGTTTCTGTCCCAGGACCCAACGCTCTCCAGATCTCGCAGATTATTAGATAAACTAATGGCTGCTAACGTTTACAGTACGACCTAAATATGGCTTTTAGCTGTGTAAATATCTAAGGTCAGCAACAGGAAATACATTAATAAATCAGAATCAGTTTTATTGGCCAACTATACTAACAAACACAAGGAATTAGACTTTGGTAGGTGTTAACTCTCTATACATTCAACAAATAGAGTAAACATTCAGTAGACAAATGATAATATAGACACATATACTGTACAATAGAGACAACAATATACATATAGGCACATTAACATAATATACCTATATATATATATAATTACCTACCGTTTTATGCTGCTCACACTTTCATGCATGCCATGATCTTCTCGCATATAAGTTACTGCATCTGCACATGGTCACAGGCTACTGTTACTTCAGTTAAGCCAATTCAAATGATTTATAACAGAGCGGTTAAAATCTTAGATAGGAAATCCATTAGGTCACATCACTGTGTTAGTCTGAGGAATTTAAATATTTTATCTTTTGTAAATTTCATTAAATTTTCTTTGTTGAAGCTGATGCATAAATGTTTAAATCAGCAAGCGCCACAGGTCTTGAGTGAGTGCATAGTTGCTCTCAGGGCTGTGGGTTCACGGACTAGAGGAGCTCAGAACGGAAACTGCCAGATCCCGAAATGTAGTACTTCATTTGGACAATCAGCTTTCTCTGTACAAGGCACAAAAGCTTGGAATATTTTACCCCCTGAACTGAAAGGAGAGTCAAACTGGGTCCTTTTCAAACACAAACTTAAAGACTTTTTAATCAGAGGTCAAGCATGTGACCACTGACTATCGGCTTCCTTGTTATTGTGTTACACTGTTTTAATGTTTATTTTACTATGTATTGTTGAATTTCATGTAAAGGCCCACTAGGGACGGACATTGAGAATTAGCTTCGGCTAAAATGTTGTAGTATGTAACATGAGTTTATGTAACATACTTGTCCCTTTTCAAATAAACTTAAAAGTAAAAGTAAAGTAAAAATATACAAAAATACTATTATATAAATAGGACATAATATCAAGAAAAGTACACATGGAGTGGGATGTGAAGTGCAAAAAGTAATAGTGCAAAGTAGTGTGCGAGATGCATATTGGAATGATAGGTATGTAATGTGTAGAGAAGTGGGCGAGGGGCCAAAGTGGAGATGACCCCACTTATCAAGTGTTCAGTAGAGAGATGACAGTGGGGAAGAAGCTGTTCTTATGTCTGCTTGTTGTTAAATTATAAAAATATAACCTTTTTATCCAACGCTAACCCTAGGGTTAGGGGCCCTGGTTAGGGTTAGGCATCAGATGTGAGAAATTTAGGGTTTAGGCACAAGAAAACATAATGGTTAAGTTTAGGTTAAAATAGGGTTAGGGTTATTAACGTTCACTACACTTTCAAACGAGGCCACGCCCAGTTAGAAAATCTTTGGTTTTATATGATGCCGTACATGAACATTAACGTGATGCTGTTTTGTGTCCTCAGAGTCGAAAACTGGATGTTTACTTTGAATATGAAGAGAAACTGATGAGCAAGTCGACTTTAGACAAATCTCTGCTGGACATCATCAGTGACCCAGATGGTACACACACACACACGCGCACACAGGCGCACACACACACACACACACGCATACACACGCGCACAGGCGCACACGCACGCGCGCACACACAAACACACACACACGCATACACACGCGCACAGGCAGACACGCACAGGCATGCACAGACACAGACACACACACACACACACGCACAGACACACACACACACGCACAGACACGCACACGAACAGACATGCACAGACACACACGCACAGACACACACACACAGGCACACACGCACACACGCACAGACACGCACGCATACACACAGGCACACAGGCACACATACACACACATGCACAGGCGCACACACACACACACGCACACACACAGGCACACACACATGCACACGCACACACACAGGCGCACACGCACGCACGCACGCACGCACACACACACAGGCACACACGCACGCACACACACGCACACACACAGGCGCACACACGCACGTGCGCACGCACGCATGCACACGCGCACAGGCACGCACAGACACACACACACACGCACAGACACACACAGGCACAGACGCACGCACACGCACGCACAGACACACGCACAGGCACATGCGCACAGTCATGCACACACGCACACAGACACACACATATATGTTTATACTTTATGGTTATTAAAAGGAATTCTGGGAAATAAAGTAAAATAACAGACAAGCTAAAGTGTGTGTAAATGTGTTTATCAGCTGGGACCCCAGAAGACAAAATGAGACTCTTCCTCATCTACTACATCACTGCTCAGCAGGCTCCTTCAGAGGTAACACACACACACACACACACACACACACACACACACAAAAATCTCTCTTTTTATGCCCTCTGTAGTTACACATAAGCACGACCTTTTCCAACAAATAGTTGAGGTGCTGAAACATGACGTAGAGAAAGACTTTCCCGTGTGTATCGTTCTTACTCAGATAAAGATCTGCAGAATGTTTGTGTTTTTCGTGTGTGCAGCCATAACGACAAACCAAGTGGAACTAATAACATCGATGAGCGAAGTCTGGCTCTTTGAGAACACCAAAATACAAAAAGTTTCAATTTTATGGATCTTATTTTTCATTTAAAATCGGTTCCACATTGTGTTCAACAAACTGCGAGAGTGTCCAGACCGCTGTTGTGATTGATGTGTGCGCGCTGCCTTCAGCGGTGCGTTAGCGGAGCTGTCGTCATATTTGACGTTTGAGTTTAGGGAACTGGGACCACACACACCGGTGTGACTCACCAATCCACCCCTGCACCGTCTTGGCATGCTCAAGAAGGCGAGAGTAGAGTGTATAAAAATACTGGGGGAATTGGCAATCCTGCTTCTGATTTTAATAGTCGAGATCAAAAGCTCATTTTCAATCTATTTTCGATTTGAAATCTAAATTGTGACACCTCTATTAGCAGTAGCGCTGGATCAGAATATTCAAATATTAGTTCATCAGGTAGATTTTCTTGCATGCAGGCTGAAATTCATGTTCCCACAGCCCTGTGTTCCCACAGCCCTGTGTTCCCACAGCTCTATGTTCCCACAGCCCTGTGTTCCCACAGCTCTATGTTCCCACAGCCCTGTGTTCCCACAGCTCTATGTTCCCACAGCCCTGTGTTCCCACAGCTCTATGTTCCCACAGCCCTGTGTTCCCACAGCTCTATGTTCCCACAGCCCTGTGTTCCCACAGCCCTGTGTTCCCACAGCTCTATGTTCCCACAGCCCTGTGTTCCCACAGCTCTATGTTCCCACAGCCCTGTGTTCCCACAGCCCTATGTTCCCAAAGCCCTATGTTCCCACAGCCCTATGGTCCCACAGCCCAATGTTCCTACATTTCTATGACATTTTCAAAATGAGGTCTTGTGATCCTACATTTCCCTTCAGTGTAAGCCCTCTCCTCCCACAACATTTTTTAGGGTTAGGGCAGTGGTTCTCAAACTTTTTCGGTCATTCCACACTTTGGACAAGGGGGAATTTTCAAGCCCCACCTGCCCCTATCGCCCGAACACAATGCTAATGAAATACGCAACAAGCTTAAAATGTTCCAATTTATTGAAGTAACAACTATCTACATCAAATAACCGCAAGTTCAAAAATAAAGAAAATAAAAGTGCAGCTGTGTCAAAATTTGTATCAAGTTCAAAAATAGAAAATAAATAAAAGTGCAACTTTGCAATCTGTTAAAAAAAGAAAGAAGAGAAATTCATTTGGCAAGACAGGTCTATTTATCCCTGAATTAGTGGCTGCAATGAGCCTCTTTTGCATTGCACAATTTTGGGGGTGATCGGTCTAATAAGCGGCAAAACACAGCTATAAGGACGGTTTGCTCTCACACGCGCTGCATTTATAGTCATACACACACACACATATACACACACACGCAGTCACTCTCTAGTCTAGTGGAGGCGGGTATGGCTGCAGCCTGGAGCATCCAAAGCCGTCCCGTCTCATGCCGAGGCGTATCCAACGGTAAATTAATAGGGTCAAAAATACGAAATCAAATTATTTTCCAGATTGAGTCACGGGTAAATCCATGGGCGTCAGTTTGGTTTGAAATGTGCTGGGGACAGAGACGCATTTGGAAGTACATTTCCAGAAGTGCTGGTTACAATGACGCATAGCCTACTTTTTTTTTTCTCTTTCGCGCAGGTCACGTTTGAAAGACGCTATTACATTACATGTCATTTAGCTCATGCTTTTATCCAAAGTGACAAACAATTAAGTGCATTCAACTGAGAAGGTCCAAACTCTAGACAACAAGTAGTAAGTGCAAGTACATTAGCTTTAAATAAGCTAAGCTACAAAGAAATGTATAAAAGTGCAGGTTCAAGAGTATTTTGTATTTCTGTGGCTTAAGTGTTCATTACAAGATATGGCCATGATAAATTTGGTGATTATTGATTGTTGTTGAGGTACATTAAACCACGTTAAGCTTTTTCACGGTAAGCAGAATGTTCCGACAGGCAGTGTTGTGAACAGATGTGTGCAGCCAGCACAGCAGCAGAGCGGCTGTGGGGATAGAGATTGCTGTAGATTTTTTGGCATCTTTTTTTTGGCAGAATTATATGTATTAGTAATATAGTATTAAAGTAGTAAAGTATTTTATTCCAGACGCCAGCTTTTATTTTGAAAAGTCGATGCCCGGGGACGGCACCAGGCGGGTCGGCATGAGACGGGTCAACATGATATGGGACGCTCCAGGCTGCAGCCATACAGTCCTGGTCTAGTGCGCGGTCTTGCTCCAGATTCCGGGAGATTGGATCTCCTTTGCGGGCGTCAAGGAGCAGCTATTATTATGTGGGAGACTCCTGGAACTTCCGAAACAGTTGGGATTTCTGGATAAAGATATAAAGGCATAAAAACGAAAATTTCCTCCCGTTTGGCGCGCCCCACCTGTCACGTCTCTATTCCCCACCAGTGGGGCGCGCCCCACACTTTGAGAACCGCTGGGTTAGGGTAAATAAATCATGACAAAGGAAATGTGGGAACATAGGGCCTAAATTTGGACAAAAATCTTAGAAATGTGGAAACATAGGGCCTATTTTTTGAAAAAAATCTTAGAAATAATGAAACTGTGGGAACATAGGGTTGTGGGAATATTGGCACGCTCTCGTTTTGTCGGGTTTAAGCTGCTTGCTAAATTTCTGCTACAAGTGAGCAGTCTGATGTATGCAGAGGTCTGTATGGTTATACTGCAGCAGCTTGCTGTCTTTTTTATTCAGGCAATTTAATAAAAATAACCATGTATAATAGTAACGTTACGGCCGTGCATTATGCCAATACAGCAATGCACCGGCTGGCTGAGCATTAATTCTCTCTCTCTACACACACACACACACACACACACACACACACACACACACACAGCGTTGGCCATCTGATAGTCCAACAAACAATGCAGGTTTTTCCATTCGTTTTGAATGCCTGCGGCAAAAAGTTGATTGTGATTCAACTCATGGAGAAAAATAACCCATCGTTAAGCGGCTATCATCCTCGTCAGTCCATATCGTGGTTACAAAACAAGTTCAGCCCTCTTAATACTAACCCTGTGAGGTAGAAAGTGAGAGTTGGCAGTAGTAGTAAAATGTGTTTTATGGGAAGTGTTAAAGGTTGTATGAGCGCAAAGATGGTTCAGCGGTTGTGGTTTGGTTTGATGTCTCCGCTGTGATTCTTATCTGCCAAAATAATACCTCAAACCGAAGAAGACCATTGTGACTTTTAGGAGAACTTTCTGTGGTTTCATGTTTACTTCCAAGGACGAAACAGACACTGAGGGAAGCAGAAGATCTGGGGAAATTTAAAAACACGGCACGACAACACTCCTCGTTCTCATCTGGAGTAAAGAGACAAAGCAAACCGACCTTTAGCACCGCCAGCGTCAGGGTCAAAAGTCACGAGCCGGTTACATTCACATTATTGCGTTTTAGTTCAGTGTTACAGTGTTTTAGCCTAGTTCATGGGCCCTATTTTAACAATCTAAGGTCACTGTGTGAAGCGCCTGGTGCAGGTGTGTTTAGGGCGTGTCCAAATCCACTTTTGCTAGTTTGACGGTGGTAAAAAAGTGTCTGTGTTTTGGGCGCCTGGTTCTTAAGGGTTGTACTTAGTGTCTTCATTAATCAGAGGTGTGTTTTGGGCGTAACATGCAATCAACCAATCAGAGGTCATCGTGTGTTTTTGTGCTGCTGTGTCCCTGTGTGTGTAACAAGCATAGTGTGTGCGTGCTGTGCACGAGCCTAGGAGCATTTTACTAATGCTCTGTTAAAATAACAATGAAATGCTGCGTTATTGACTTTAGACCAGGTTTTTGTTGGTCAATGGTGAGATCACTTCCTGCTGCCTCAAGATAGCAATACTCCCAGAATGCACCTGAACACACCTCCCTGTAAGACCAACACGCCCAGAATGCACCTGAACACACCTCCCTGTAAGACCAGCACACACAGAATGCACCTGAACACACCTCCCTGTAAGACCAGCACGCCCAGAATGCACCTGAACACACCTCCCTGTAAGACCAGCACGCCCAGAATGCACCTGAACACACCTCCCTGTAAAACCAGCACGCCCATGAAAAAAGGTGACAAATGAGAAAGCAACAAAAAAGTCAGAACAAAAACAACAAAAATGAGAAGAGCTACCAAAAGGTTTTAAAAACAAGTGACATGCGGTAACAAAAGAACGTCAATAAACTCTACATGTCTGGCCCTTGGTGGGATTCTCTTTTTCCAGTGTGGCCCTCTGGGAAAATGAGTTTGACCCCCCTGTTCTTACTGGTTGAGCTGGAGGTTGCCCCGTGAAAATATCTACTTGTACTACATTGGGGGGGGTAGGTTAAAGAACACAACAGGACCTCGCACAAATCAGCCGTTTAAGTGACACTACCACAGCCGCACGACCCCGCGGGATTCCTCTTGAGATTTGCGTCAAACAAACTAAAGTTCACTTGGCGTCTCGGATGACAGACCTCCAGTTCTTCCCTTTTGTCCCGGGCTCGGGCGTCTTCACCGACACTCGAACCAAAACAGCACAAGCTGTGGGTTGGCAAACCGTAGAGATGGTTTCTACACATGGTTTCAAGTCAGCTGTGCCCTCATGTCCCCCAAAAAGCACATTATACTGAGCAATAGCCACGTTTTCGACGAGCTTTATGAGAAGAATCTTCTTGGCTTTACCATATTCACAATGATTGAATTGAGCCACGATGATGGAACGATGTTGATCGAGCCAAAGTTCCTCTCCGAAAACAGACCTGGTTAGTGTCACTGTAGAAAGGAAAACAGCTGGATCAGGTTAAGTTTGGCCAGAAAGACTCCTCTCATCCTTTATGAAATGACAGCAACTGTGTTTGCTATTAGTTTGAGCCATTAAAGATGTTAGGCACCAGGAGTTCAGTCTTTGCTTTCATTTGCTTTGCTTTTATTTTGAAAAAAAAAGTCTGTGAACGTTTGCAGTTTTCCAGGGAAGGGTTAAACTTAAAGGTGCTCTAAGCAATGTCACACGTTTTTTTAGGCTACAACATTTTTTGTCACATACAGCAAACATCTCCTCACTATCTGCTAGCTGCCTGTCCCCTGAACACACTGTTCACACAAGCTCTACGCAGATTTTCGCCCTTTCGTACTACTCTCTACGGCGTCAATTCACACGCAATCGCAAGGTAATGCAAGTAAAGGGAGGCGAAACGGCCTTGATAAACACTGAAAAGCGAGTATGCGTCTTGATAACGTGCCAATAATGGCATAAAAATTGGCGTGTTGTACATAACGCCACTTCATGACATCAGTCTGCTGTTAATGGTTTTAAAGTCCAGGCCTCCTGTGGGCCGAGAGCTCTGCTTTCTGCACCTGCAAATAATTAAGACAAATCTATCTCAATTATTCAGTCAGTCATCATTTAACATCGGTAATACAGCCAAGATTTGAAAGCAGTAATCGCTGTCCATTAATAATGCCGTTGAGCCTCGTCAATAAAAACTATTGGTGGTTGTCGGTGACATCATCGTTGGGACAAAGAGGTTTTCATACGGCTAAATATTTCTCGGCTTTTTTCTCCTTTTTAGTTTTTACTTGCTTGTCCTTCACCCTCCACTGCATCAATTCCTTTTTCTTTTTAACTTGTTTATGAAGACAGAGAGGCAGGCTTGCAGCGAGAGTTAGTAGGGCCCAAAGTTACAATGAGGGACATGCAGAACTTTTTTTTGTTTTTAATATAAGGACAATGCACATTAATCAAACTTTTTCTGTAAATGCGGTCGTCTAGCAACTCTCCGTTGGCTTGCGAGCTGGAAAAACCAAACTCTGGCTCTTTACTGTTGTAAATATAAATGATCTAATATACATTTTGATTTTAATTACATCCATTACAGTAACTCTCTCTCTAAACATGTAGTGAGGCCTGAAGCGTGATTTATGGTTGGGTGGAGGCTCCACACAGAGCTATCTAAGTGGCCTGAAGTTTATACTGGTGCGTTGGTGTGTGCGTCGATCTCTTTAAGAGTGTGTGTGTGTGTGTGTGTGTGTGTGTGTGTGTGTGTGTGTGTGTGTGTGTGTGTGTCTGTGTTGTGTGTGTGTGTGTGTGTGTGTGTGTGTGTGTGTGTGTGTGTGTGTGTGTGTGTGTGTGTGTGTCTGTGTGGCTGTGTTTGTGTGCTTGTGTCAGCATGTGTGTGGCTGTGTGTGGCGGTGTTTGTGTGTGTGTATGTGTGTGCGTGCATGCATGATTGTGTGTGTGTGTGTGTGTGTGTGTGTGTGTGGCTGTGTGTGTGTGTGTGCGCGCGCATCTGTGTGGGTGTCTGTGTTGTGTGTATGTATGTGTGTGTGTGTGCATGATTCTGTGTTGTGTGTGTGTATGTGTCTGTGTGCATGATTCTGTGTTGTGTGTATGTATGTGTATGTGTGTGTGTGCATGATTCTGTGTTGTGTGTGTGTGTGTGTGTTTCTGTCTCTTTTCTGTTTGTTTCAGCATCTGTTCAGTCTCGTCCTCGGTTTCCTCTGCTGACGGATGGTGTGACACGTTTCCCCTCTTCCAAGAAAAGATCCTCACTTTTTCTTTCATCCCTCTTTCATTCACCTGAGAGATGGATCACCTCGGGATTACCCCTTCACCCTCTGTCCCTCTCCCTCTCTCTCTCTCTGTCTCTCTCTCTCTCTCTTTCTCTCTCTCTGTCTCTCTGTGTCTCTCTCCCTGTCTCTCTTTCTCTCTCTCTCTCTGTCTCTCTCTCTCTCTCTTTCTCTCTCTCTCTGTGTCTCTCTCCCTGTCTCTCTCTCTCTCTCTCTCTCTCTCTCTGTCTCTCTCTCTCTCTCTCTCTCTCTCTTTCTCTCTCTCTGTGTCTCTCTCCCTGTCTCTCTCTCTCTCTCTCTCTCTCTGTCTCTCTCTCCGTGTCTCTCTCTCTCTCTCTGTGTCTCTCTGTCTCTCTTTCTCTCTCTCTCTCTGTCTCTCTCTCGTGTCTCTCTCGTGTCTCTCTCCCTCTCTCTCTCCCTCCCTGTTTCTCTCTCTCTCTCTCTGTCTCTCTCTGTCTCTCTCTCTCTCTCTCTCTCTCTGTGTCTCTGTCTCCCTCTCTCTGTCTCTCTCTTTCTCTCTCTCTCTCCGTCTCTCTCTCTTTCTCTCTCTCTGTCTCTCTGTGTCTCTCTCCCTGTCTCTCTCTCTTTCTCTCTCTCTCTCTCTCTCTCTCTCTGTGTCTCTCTGTGTCTCTCTGTGTCTCTCTCCCTGTCTCTCTCTCTCTCTCTCTCTCTCTCTCTCTCTCTCCGTGTCTCTCTCTCTTTCTCTCTCTCTCTCTGTCTCTCTCTCCGTGTCTCTCTCTCTGTCTCTCTCCCCCTCTCTCTCCCTCCTTGTCTCTCTCTCTATCTCTTTGTCTCCCTCTCTCTCTCCCTCTCTCTCTATCTCTCTCCCTGTGTGTCTCTCTCTCTCCCTCTCTTTCTCTCCTCTCTCTCCTCTCTCTCTCTTCCTGTCATGTGTGGTCATCCCTCTCCCTCTGCGACCAGCTCTTGGCCTCCTGTCTGTTTTTTTGTTTTGTCTCCTTTCTCTTCTTCCTCTCCTCCCTTTGATCTCTCCCCCTCTTCCCTCCCTCCCCTCCCCTCTCTCGGCTGCCTAGTCTCTGCTCGAGTTTCTGACTGATGTGGTGGGATTTCAGTCCTGCAAAAACACTCTCAGAGACCATCTTATCTGAATTATGTTGCACTGATACAGCGGTCACACACTAAGACTGTTTGGTCGTGTGTAAATCAAAATGACTAACGGCTAAATTAACATCAGGACTGACCACGCTCTGCTGGACAAACCATTTCTAAATCGCACAAAGCATCAGTTTCTGCATCGTATGTTCTGTAAAAGAAGTTTTGGTAACATTTTACTTGAAGGTATCTACATAAGAGTGACGTGACACTGTTATGAACACATGACACTGTCACGTAGATACCTTCAAGTAAAGTGTTACCTTAACTTTAAATGAAATGCTTATATGCAGCTTTTTGAGACCATGAACTCCCAGCTCTTGCGATTTAAAAGATTCTCTCTTTCAGTTTGAGATTTTAATTTAACAAGTACACAACAATTACTTGCTTATCCCGAGGGGCAATAGCATTAAAAAAGGTGAATAATAACTCATTTTCTGTGCAAACTGGGAGTGGTAATAGTTTAAAATTACCAAGTCTTCACAGCGCTCCATAATAAGCAGCGATGTAGTCTACGTGATACGCAGGAATACGCAGTATACCCACTAAGAAAGCTCCAGGATTTCCATATACCCTAAACGCCCTGTTACACTGGATATTTTTGATATATTTTGAATTGTTATGTGTTTTTCTTCTTCACATAGGCTAAATAAAGGTATTTCCACCGTAAATTGGTGCATAAAAGTGTGTCAGAATACAGGAAATGAAGTCAAAAGGCCCATTCTGGCCCCTTATATACAGTATAGGCCCATACATATACAGTACAGTATACCCACTACAATACATTGGTCTACATCACTGATAATAACAGAGATCATTGAGGTTTTTTTTTCTCGCCTGTCCTTTGTTTTCTTGAGATAACGGTCTGATATTGGTGTGATTGTTGCTGTGTGTTTCAGTCGGACTTGGAGCAGTATAAGACCGCTCTGCTGGATGCCGGCTGTGACCTTTCACCTCTCAACTACATCAAGCAGTGGAAGTAAGTTTGTCATCCAACCACGGCTTTTAGTTATTTAACGGTTTGGGTCAGTTGAGCCTCCTAAGGGTTTCATTTGAGTCTGTTCACTCTGTAGCTACCCTGGTCATAAAGGACTCCACACTTCACACAGGTGTCCATATTCACCTTTATTCCTAACAGAAGTATGATGGAACAACGTGGAAACGTGTTCGCCTGGTAGACCAGCAGTACAGTAAACAACAACGGGAGCTTAAAGGAACACTCCGACTTATTGGGACTTTATCTTATTCACCGTAACCCCCAGAGTTAGATAAGTCCATACATACCCTTCTCATCTCCGTGCGTGCTGTAACGCTGTCTGACGGCTCCAGCATTAGCTTAGCCTAGCACAGATCCTGCAGGTAACTGGTTCCAACTAGCCTGCTGCTCCAAATTGTGACAAAAGTGACAAAATAACACCAACATGTTCCTATTTACATGTTGTGATTTGTAGAGTCACAGCATGTACAAAAAACAACGTAACATGAGACACAGCCATCTTCTAACTGTAAACAAACCGGGAACTATATTCTCAGACAGGCTTGCTGCGAGCATATCACTCCGCCCAAGTACTATATTCTTCCGCCTGAGAATATAGTTCCTGGTTTGTTTACAGTTAGAAGACGGCTGTGTCTCATGTTACGTTGTTTTTTGTACACGCTGTGACTCTACAAATCACAACATGGAAATAGGAACATGTTGGCATTATTTTGTCACTTATTCGGAGCAGTAGGCTAGTTGGAACCAGTTACCTGCAGGATCTGTGCTAGGCTAAGCTAATGCTGGAGCCGTCAGACAGCCTTACAGCACGCACGGAGATGAGAAGGGTATGTATGGACTAGTCTAACTCTGGGGGTTACAATGAATAAGATAAATTCCCAATAAGTCGGCGTATTACTTTAAAAGTTTGCAATTCACGGCCGCCATTTCTCTCCTCTGTTCACGCTCCCCTCAAACGTCCAGTCCTTGTAGCTCAGAGGTTCTCAAACTTTTTTCCATAATGTTCCCCCTTTGAACAGTTTTTTTAAGTCATGTACCCCCTAACCAGCGCGAATCATTTTTGGTAGAAAATAAAGTCTTTATAAAGAGAAACAATGCAGCAATTTCAGCGATAGATTTACTAAATGACAGCCTTGGACCTGGAAAAAAAACATTTAAATGATGATGAGAAAAGGAGACGAAAACCTTTGAAAAAGACAAAACCTTTGAAAAAGATAGTAGAAAGAAGGAGTAATGCAAGAATAGGTCGAAAATAGTTTAAATAACAGTGACATAACTTGGAAAAAAGCGAAACTTGTACAAAGTAAGACAGTAGAAGGAATTATATATATATAAATAAATAAATAAATAATACGTAAAACTGTAACTACCAAGCAATCATTTAATTCAATCAATTATATTAATTTCCAGTGATGTCATGGCAACACTTTCCAGCATCAGCTACACACATAGTATATTTTTGTGCCGGCAATAGCCGCAGCCCGAAACCATTACCCAAATTTTCTACCGGGCACGTTTGTGAGTTATTATTTTTTTGGCATTTTCGGCCTTTATTTTGACAGGACAGCTGAAGAAATGAAAGGGGAGAGAGGGGGGGAATGTCCGAGTCGAAAGGTCCGAGTCGAAAACCCGGGCCTGCTTCGTCAAGAAGTAAACCATATATATATATATATATATATATATATATATATATATATGGAATACATAACACATATGGAATTATGTACTACGTGTGAAATAACTGAAAACATGTCTTATATTTTAGATTCTTCAAAGTAGCCACCCTTTGCTTTTTTTTGATAACTCTGCAAACCCTTGGTGTTCTCTCAATGAGCTTCATGAGGTAGTCACCTGAAATGGTTTTACCTTCACAGGTGTGCTTTGTCAGGGTTCATTAGTGGAATTATTTCCCTTATTAATAAAAAAGCAAAGGGTGGCTACTTTGAAGAATCTAAAATATAAGACATGTTTTCAGTTATTTCACACTATTTTTGTTAAGTACATAATTCCATATGTGTTCATTCATAGTTTTGATGCCTTCAGTGAGAATCTACAATGTAAATAGTCATGAAAATAAAAAGGAAACACATTGAATGAGAAGGTGTGTCCAAACTTTTGGCCTGTACTGTATGCGCCCGCTCTACCAACTGAGCTATCTGGGCGCCCAAGCTGCGGCTGAAAACATTACCCAGATTTTCTACTGGGCACGTTTGTGCCACGGTTTTGCTGGCCGACTCCCAGATTTTATTGTCTCTGCAAGAACTTTACAGAACAATCAGGTGTTTATTAAGCCAGTATCTACCTTCCACTCCAAGCTCTCCTACAGTTAAACTCCATGCTTTCTCTTTTCTGGCGTTGTCCTGATAAAAAGGACCTGCAGTTGTTTAGCGATCGACCGATAACAGCTCACGTGAAAATAGACCTGGCGCCACTCTTCAGCGGAGCAGAGAGCCTGGTGGTTTTGTTTTCAGGTTGTTCGTCCCATTCTTGTGAACACGATATCCCACAACCCCCTTGGAGGGAATGTCTTCAAATTTGGCATAAACGTCCACTTGGAGTCAAAGATGAACAGATTAGACTTTGGTGGTCAAAGGTCAGACATATTTTTGCCCATAACTCAAGAATTCCTACGCTAATTATGGCGATATTTTACACGTCACATGTCTGACAGGATTAAATGATGAAGTGGTGATATGTTATATCCAAAAGGTCAGTGGTCAACTTCACTGTGACCTAATGTTCCTGGCTGTTATTCAACAACCATAACTCAGGAACATTTGGTCAGATAATGTGTTGGGGACACTGATTTAAAACGGTGATGATTGCTTAGACTTTCTGTGTGTGAAGCGTCCACGTTTTGCCAAAGAAAAACACGTGAAACCTTTTATTAAACTGCTTCAAAGTCTTCATTTTATATGTTATTTGAGTCTGGAAGGACTGCAGATTTATAACTGCAACTTGACTGGTTGGCAGAGGCAAACAACTAGAATTATTTCTGCATTTATCGTGTCATTTATCATATATAAGAACCCTTTCGAAGAGAGAAGGTTGTTGCCGTCTCTGTTTCTGGCAAAATTATGTGATATACAGTACAGGCCAACATTTTTTTGATAACTCTGCAAACCCTTGGTGTTCTCTCAATGAGCTTCATGAGGTAGTCACCTGAAATGGTTTTACCTTCACAGGTGTGCTTTGTCAGGGTTCATTAGTGGAATTATTTCCCTTATTAATAAAAAAGCAAAGTGTGGCTACTTTGAAGAATCTAAAATATAAGACATGTTTTCAGTTATTTCACACTTTTTTTGTTAAGTACATAATTCCATATGTGTTCATTCATAGTTGTGATGCCTTCAGTGAGAATCTACAATGTAAATAGTCATGAAAATAAAAAGGAAACACATTGAATGAGAAGGTGTGTCCAAACTTTTGGCCTGTGCTGTAATTTGTCTCTAATGTCTGGTTAATAAAACTGACAGTGTCTCTGAGACGTGTTGAGTCATTCCGGTTTCCTATCATCTTTTACAGGGCGTTTACCAAGATGGCCGCCACCCCGGCCAACTACGGCAACAGTGGAGTCAAACCTATGGGGTAAGTTAGTCACATGGTAGTCTATATCCATCATGTTCCACTTCCCGGATTGCTCGGGTGCTGCCGGAAATTACTACCCTGGAAATCCTGAGTTCTCCCGAGAGCACAATGTGTATTTGCGAGTAACTCTGGCATTCAGTAATGATGCTCATTAAAGGAACACGCCGACTTATTGGGTATTTAGCTTATTCTCCATAACCCCCAGAGTTAGACTAGTCCATACATACCCTTCTCATCTCCGTGCGTGCTGTAACGCTGTCTGACGGCTCCAGCGGCATCAGGCCAGTACAGAACATGCAGGTGAATGGTTCCAGTAATCCTACTGCTCCCAATAAGTGACAAAATAACTCCAACATGTTCCTATTTACATGTTGTGATTTATAGAGTCACAGCGTGTACAAAAAACAACGTAACATGAGACACAGCCGTCTTCTAACTGTAAACAAACCGGGAACTATATTCTCAGGTGGAAGAATATAGTACTTGGGCGGAGTGATATGCTCGCAGCAAGCCTGTCTGAGAATATAGTTCCTGGTTTGTTTACAGTTAGAAGACGGCTGTGTCTCATGTTACGTTGTTTTTTGTACACGCTGTGACTCTACAAATCACAACATGTAAATAGGAACATGTTGGAGTTATTTTGTCACAATTTGGAGCAGTAGGCTAGTTGGAACCAGTTACCTGCAGGATCTGTGCTAGGCTAAGCTAATGCTGGAGCCGTCAGACAGCGTTACAGCACGCACCGAGATGAGAAGGGTATGTATGGACTAGTCTAACTCTGGGGGTTACGGTGAATAAGATAAAGTCCCAATAAGTCGGCGTGTTGCTTTAACTATGCTGATGTGCTAACCGATCGTGGATCGGCATTCACTCCGTTTACTGCCGATCGTGTTCAGTGAGCTTTCTGCAACAGTTTTCTGCGGATATTTTTGGTGTCTTTCGCGATATGTCTCGACCTTCTCACGATAGGTTTATTGTGCCGGTTGATATCGCGATGACAATGAAAAAGGATGTATCAGGTTTTAATCACTTTTGTTTACTTTAGGTTTTGACGACTTTATGCAAAGCCATTTTAAAAAAAAAAACATGGGTCCATGTTTTCAGACTACCAGTCTAACCCTTTCCTCCCCTCCTTCTCTTCCTCCTTGTTTCCTCCCTCCTATCCTCCTCCTTCCCTCCCTCCTTCTTCTCTTCCTCTTCCTGTCCCTCCTATCCTCCCTCTTTGTTTCCTCCCTCCTATCCTCCTCCTTCCTTCCCTCCCTCCTCCTCCTTCTCTTCCTCCTCCCTCCCTCCCTCCCTCCTTGTTTCCTCCCTCCTCTCCTCCTCTGTCCCCTGCAGCCTGTTCTCCAGAGTGATGAACACCGGCTCCCAGTTCGTCATGGAGGGAGTGAAGAACCTGGTGCTCAAACAACATGTGAGTAAAATACTCTGCTGTTGGAGAATCAACACCGGTTCATCCAAACATCGTCGGAACCTGACAAACCTACACATATTAAAGTTATCAGTGGCCGACAAACCTACACATATTAAAGTTATCAGTGGCCGACAAACCTACACATATTAAAGTTATCAGTGGCCGACAAACCTGCACATATTAAAGTTATCAGTGGCCGACAAACCTACACATATTAAAGTTATCAGTGGCCGACAAAACTGCACATATTAAAGTTATCAGTGGCCGACAAACCTACACATATTAAAGTTATCAGTGGCCGACAAACCTACACATATTAAAGTTATCAGTGGCCGACAAACCTACACATATTAAAGTTATCAGTGGCCGACAAAACCTGCACGTATTAAAGTTATCAGTGGCCGACAAACCTGCACATATTAAAGTTATCAGTGGCCGACAAACCTACACATATTAAAGTTATCAGTGGCCGACAAACCTGCACATATTAAAGTT